>PVKA01041985.1:0-17725 GCA_004027165.1 Ctenomys sociabilis
TGGGGATTGAACTCAGGACCTGGTGCTTGCCAGGCAAGCACTTATTCTACTGAGCTATCTCCCTGGCCTGAGCCTTGTCTATTTCAGAAAAATAAAGTATGTTTCCAGAACAGGAAAATCTGTGAAGTGGCTCAGTGGTTGCCAAGATTTAGTGGGGAGTAATTGGGGAGATGATTGATGGTGGGTAGAGTGTTTTGATTTGGGATAATAAAAATGACCTAAGTTTGATTGTGGTTACAGTTTGTCAATGTGCTAAAATCTGTTGAATTTTACACATTAAGTTTACAAATGGTCCACAGAGAGCAAATTGGTCAAGCAATGGCTGTGGCTCATCCACATGGCTGACGCTGATAAAAGATCTACAAACTACTGTACAGGGTTTCAGGATAAATCCTGCGGGGATTTAACTGACCTTGTCAGATACAAAAGTTAGATTTTTTGTTATATAGGTCTTGCTTTATCTTGGTCTTAAGCATCTAGCAAAAAAGTATAAAAATGAAGTATAAAAAGTAAAGCCATGAGTTGTAAAAGGCTCAAGTAAACAACTTTGGACATTGCCAGTCCTATGGATAACCCACTGCTATTATGGACTACTGGACTATATTGGATTACTTTGCTGAATTCATGCACCTACAATATTTGAATGAAAATGGAATACCCATCTCTGATAAAAGTAAATAAAAAAAAGGGATATAAATAAAGGTCCATTTTGTAGAGAAAAAAATATATCTGTATATACAAAATAGTTATCATAGATATACTTCTACTTTCTCTTAGTTCAATGAGAAGAAAGTTTTGAACTAATAGTGTTTAGACAAATATCATGTCTACATCTTGTACTATGAATAACTACTATGAAGACAATATGCAATGTATTTACTATTGTAACTACCTTACTAACTTGTTTTGAAACTGTCTCATTGCTATTTGTTTCTCAATAAAATTAATAAAAAGTTTACAAATGGAGTGCTATGCAAATTTTAGTTCAGTACAATTGCTTTAAAATTGAAAAAAAAATCTTACAAATTGGTTAATCAAACTATTAAGCAAGTAATGGTGAAGACTTACAAGCAGTGCAGAAATAATTAGAGAGACTGACCACTTGGTGTGATGACTTAGGTCACCATGTGCTGCTGGTTTAATAAGGAGCTGTTGCTCCAGAAGGTTGCCCTGCTTTCGAGTCCGAGTCTTAGAGAGGATGGAGAGTGGCGCTTCCAGATCAGCCACCCTTGGGATCTCCGTGGGCTCAGACGCCTGGAAACCATTCACAGGGCCCCCAGCAGGGAAGCCCATAGCTTGAAGAGTAAGGATGTTGGAAAGTAAGTGTGGGTTTTAATGGGGGCAAGGCAATGCCTGAATTCCTTCTCTAGTGATTCTGAATGCCCTACAGGGAAAGGGCAGGGAGATGGAAATCTTGCAGTTCCTTCGGCTTTATATTGTTCACTTCTGTTTGCTGGTAGGGTCTGTGCCACCTGATGGGAGGAAATATTGTCAATCCTGAGACTCTCCATTCTGTGTTGAGAAGTTTATCAACCGAGTATTCTTGGGGGGTGATCAAGCATCTCAGATAAAGAAGACCCCTACTGGAGCTCCTCGTGTGGTCTCTGCAGTCTTCTTATGGAACAGAATTCTAGACTGCTGAGTGCAGAAGATCCACAGAGGTCATTTCCTAGACTCTTGTTTTTGTAGGAGAAGCTGAAGCCCAAAGGCAGAAAGGCCCCAATCTGTAATCTAACTGCTCCTCTGAGAAGTTGTACCGCAAGCTTCTCACGGGTGAAAGTAGGTGTGCATATGGGTGAGCATCTGTATATATTTCAACAATCAGCTCAGAACTTACTGCTTTCCCTAGAGCAGTTCGTTTGTCAACCACGCTGCCTGAAGACTGGACTACAATTTGATTGGAAGGAAAGAACGCCAACTCAGCAATCCGGTAGCTGCAGAATTTCTCCATCTCTACAATGGGACAGAGTGTGACCTTGCCTGTAGTTGTGTTGGAAATTTATCTTCCTGAAGAGACACAGAAGGCATCCCAGAGGCTCTAGCTCTCCTTCCCCACCAGAGACAACAAGCAAGGGCTCTGAGCCTGCTGATGACCAGACAGTAACTCAATGTCTGGAAGGCGACCTGATTCTTCATGCTAATGTCTCTCATAAGCCACGTGGGCACCCTGCAAGGTGAGGGCACAAGAGAGCCCAGCATCCCTGAGGGAGGAGGCAAGGGCAGGGAACTGCCTGCTGCAAGGAGGGAGGGGCAGCACCTCACCCGACTGGCCAGTCCTGGGGATAAAGCTCAGCCGGCAAGAAGTTCATCATCAACTGTCAAATGGTGGTTTTAATCAGCTCTGCTCCTTAGTGGAAGATAGATTTAGTATCAAGGCACATTTTCACAGCCATTAGTTTAATTATGACAAGTGTCTGCAAACTGGACGACTCTGCTTTCAGACCCGAGTGACAACATTTAGTTCTCTGGGCCATGGGAACACTGGGATGCTTTGCCAAAGTGGGCCTCGATTAAAAGTCTAAGTGTCCCCCTGCTCTCCCTCTCTTGCCCACCCCCTCCTTTCTTTCTGTTCTACTGTTCATGTCAAAAGGAGGAGAACAAGAGAAAATTCTGTTTCAGTAGAAGAGAAAATAATTTACCTTGTCCATTAGAACCCATCTCACTGGGTCTGTGTCAGCTGAGGTTCTGGTCAGGCAAAGCCTTCTTTGTTTGTCTTATAACCGTCCCTTGAGTATTTCCATACCCTGTCTACAGTAACCACTGGCTGGCATTTGTCTTTGCTTTTTCCTGGACTCCAGAGGTAGTGACTATGCCTATAGTCACAAGCTCTGGAGGGATCCAGAAGAACCTGGTCCTTAGGCTGGAGCTGGCTCTCTCTGCCATTCTGTGCACTCTGGCTACTGTCCCTGAGGACCTTGTTCTTGGAGTGGCCTTGCATGTTCCTGTCTTCCACTCTGGGCATGTGGCTGTCAGGGCTGAGTGACTATGCACAGGGCCCTTGAGCTCTCCAAAATGCCCATCCTGTGCAGACAGGAAAGCTATAGCTGTGCTTTTCCAAATGAAAAAAATAAACAAACAAAAAAATGTGGCATTGCTTTGTTCACAAAGAAAAAAGCTTAAGAAGTGCAATCTTAAGGAACTCAAATTAAGATTACTAAGATAGAGATCACTGGAGGACACAGTGCACAATATCTGACCTTTGTCTCTCCCACCTCACATGCTCCCGGGCCCTCACAACCAGAGGCCAATCGTGCTGGGAAAGAATGGGCTCTGAGGACACGCCCAGGTTGCTCTTCCAGGCTTGGAACTACCATCCCAGGATCCTTTCCTCAGAGACAGCTGGTCTGGCTTGCAGGAGGCAAATGAGCCTAGGAGAGTGAGCAAATGGCAGGGTTAAAGTGCCCCAGGAGGGATCAGAGGACAGTGGTGGCTGAGGTAAGTTTTCTCTTAGATTAGGGCACCCATCAGGCCACAGTGTCCCACAGGCTCAGAGTCCTCATCTTACCTACTGCACACACGTCCCTACCTGAGTCTCCCTGTCCTGGAGAGGCAGCTACTTTAGGAAGAAGGAGGAGGGAAAACAGACATGGGGCCCAGCCTCATGTCTGCCCCAAGACAGGGACAGGTGGCTTTGGGTGATAGTACTGAGCTTGGTTTCTCTGCTGGTCTAGAGTGACCCCTGCTGCATGATTAGGGAGAGAGAGAGAAGAGAGAGAGAGAGAGAGGGAAAAAGAGCGAGGGAGAGAGAGAGGGAGGGAGGGAGGGAGAGAGGGAGGGAGGGAGGGAGAGAGGGAATGAGGGAGGGAGAAAGAGAGGGAGGGAGGGAGATAGAGAGAATTTTAGGTGAAGAAAAGAGGTTTAATGGAATCTCCTGAAATGAAACTTGTTTGTAACCATTGGATGGCAAAGTCCTCACAGGTGACATAACTATTTTGTGTCCCTTCCTTAGCTATCAAACATGATAAATGAATGTGGTCTGGCCCATCCTAGGGACAGAGAGTCCCTCTATTTTTTGCATCTTATCAGACAGGAAGTTCCAGGGTTCATCTGCCTGGGACACCTAGGAGCCCCCTTTTCGGGGCAAATGAGGAAGTGCCTCTTCTTGAAGTTTTTCCTTGTGAGGCTGTGAGAACACAATGCTGTTATGGGTACAAGAAGAGACCGCGGGATCCCTGGCACTTATAACCCTTCATACTGGTGTTGGCTGGGCACTGAGAATTGTGGTGGTGTGTTACGGTACTTTTGCAAGTGGGCATTATTGCTAACCT
Source organism: Ctenomys sociabilis (assembly GCA_004027165.1). Lineage (NCBI taxonomy): Eukaryota > Metazoa > Chordata > Mammalia > Rodentia > Ctenomyidae > Ctenomys > Ctenomys sociabilis. The sequence continues at coordinate 4,269 of PVKA01041985.1, forward strand.
TCCCCAAATGATCAATAATGGAGTCACCTCATGTCCTTCCTTGCTTGTTTCTTCAGAAAATGCCTTTGCGCTTCATTTCTGTAGTTGAGCTGTGCCCTCCAGAAGCCCCTGGGGCCGGGTGTGGGTGGGCTCCTCTTCCTTTTCCACTGGTTCCAGAGTATCAAGCATTTTCTTTTTCAGGTCTGTGAGGAGTTCGAGGCATCCCCCAGGCTCTCTTTTCTGGACTGCAAGAACTGCAAGATCATGGGCAGTGTCTCTCCCAGGGATTCCTGCCCCTCTCCACCCTTCAGAACTCTTGGGGCAGAGTCCAACACACACACTCCTCCTAGAATTAATTGGATCCCTTAACAAATCTACTTGCAGTGGAATGTTGTTTACAGTCATTCGCAGAACATCCTTCTGCCACTGCATGGCCTAAATGTCTTTAGAACTTTCTGGCCTCAGCCAGTGTTACAGAAAAGAGGAGAGTGCAGGGCAGGCCTGCTCCTGCCCAAGCTCAGCTTCAGCGCAGACATCGCCTGTTCAGAGAAACAACAGACCAGGCGCTGCTAGGTGGAGGGTTAGTATTACAATCACCAAAGTTTACTTTAGGTCACCTAAAAGAAGTAAGGTAGACTGCCCCGGGGATTTGGGCTGGGCTCTATCAGTTTTTCTGGAGAGACTTCTCTGAAATAAAAACAACTTTGAAGGGGTTTTAGCATCATTTAGAGGGGCAAATATTCAAATATCTTGTTTTCCTACAAGCTAAGATCCCCACACCAAAAATGGAGGCTAAGATCCCCACACCATTTATTAATCTAAGCCTCCCATCCTCTGGCATGTACAGTTCCTTCTCTCCCGATCTCCTGGAACAGAGGCTTCCAGGAGACTCAAGCACCAAGAAGTTTCTAGTTTCATTGTGGAATGGGACTTGCGGTCCCAAGGCCTCTGAGGAATACTAGAAAACCTATCCCATGTCTGGGCACCTCAAGAGCCCTTTTTCTCTTTTGTTTCCAGCCTGCTTTCTTCAGGGGAAACATCCATGCATCCATGGCATCTGTTTTGTTTCTTTGTCCCCTATGGAGATGAAGTGGTTGCAAGTTTCATAAACAAGCCAGACAAAATACTGAGTCCCCGGAAAAAACAGTACACATAATATTCAACTCAGGATATGAAAATTTGGCATTATTAGAGAGTAACAGGGACCACCGGCCAAGGCCTGTTATTCACAATCTGATAAACTGTGTGGATTCAAAATGGCTATTTATTTGGTTTGGGTTTGATAGTAAAAGTTCACAGCTTAGAAACTGCAACATATGCTACTTTGCATTCACTTTGTTTCCTAATTAAAACAGATGCAAGAGCAGGAAGATAACTTGGTGGTCTAAGTGTTTGCCCGACAAGCTCAAGGACCGGGCTTTGATCCCTGGTACCACATGCTGTGCCTGCCCTGGAACTCCAGGTGTGCTGTGCTGGCCACTGAAACCAGGTATGGTGGTGCACACCTGTAATCCCAGCAGTGGGGAGGCTGAGACAAGAGGATCACTATGAGTCTGAGCTGTGTAGAGAGACCTTGTACCAAATAAATAAATAAATAAATAAATGATTTAAAAAATAAAATAAAACATTTGCAAGAATTATTATAACTGGGCTTTTATTCTTTGTCTAAGGAGAAAAAAATAAGCACATTTTAAAAACTGTACTCAATATTTAATTAATTTAATAATATTAAATTAAATAATAATTAGCTAGTACTTAGCTAAATTCTTATGACTTGTTTTCCCACCCAGATAGTTGCAAAGGTTTTGAAAGAAATGCAGAACAGATAGTGTTCAGAGAGTGTCAGTTCTGAACTTGGGTGGACCCAGTTGGTGTGAGGACCATATTGTGTGATGGTTCGTTTGACCGTGCTGTTTGCTTAGTTTTTCTTGGCTTCTCTTTTGCAGAGCTTTCATCCGAGGTCTTCCTCATTTCTAGGTTACTGGTTCAACCAGGGCAAAATCTGGGTACTTCCCCCTCACCTGCAGCAGTCGGCCGTGTGGAGACCAGAGTGACCAGGAGCTCTGGGAGGCAGTTTGTGTAGAAGAGGATCTAGTGTCTACATAATTTTGAAAAATGCTGCTTGATTTGTCTCTGAATTTTATTTCTATACACAATTTATTAAAGATCTACAGTACCAGAAATCTATTTTGTTTTGTTTAATCAGTGTCTCCTAGCCTTTAATTGACCAAAAATCACCCTGCTTTGATATCACATTCAGTAACAGAAATCCAGCTAATTAGCATTGTAAGAGCTTTACAGTGTTGTGGTTTACGGATATGCATTTGATTAGCCAGTACTCTCCCACACGTTACTAATTGGCTCTCTTCTAATCTGCCTTCTCCTCTTCCATCCTTGGCGTCCTAGGTCACTGGCCCCATCCTCCTAAAGTTCCTTTTCCAAATTGCCAACAGCAGGAACCTTTCCTCTCCCCTGCTGCCTGGATGTGCTGATTCTACCAACAGATACCCAGGGTCTTGGGCTGGAGAGCCAGGGACTGGGCGTGAGGCTCTGGGCGAAATTGGTGGAAATTGCTTCCTGCTGCTCATTCCATATCCAAGTGATAAAGGTAATGCTTTCAAAAGCTGAACTTGAGATTTAACAAAAATTTTCCATTCTAATAATTGAGAATAGTGTGGAGCAGTGGAAGGATCATGGCATGTTATAGAATGTCCAGGGTTTGGAGACTGGCCACGCCCAGGGCTGCTTCGTGATACTTTTGGTACGGAATCCTTGCGTGTCTAATAGTCCTGCCTCTTGGGCTTATTTTTGAGGATCCAAAAAATGAATCTTTATTTTCATCCACTAGCTTAAAATGTGTTCATGATAATCAGCCTAAGGCATATGCAGAATCTTTATCATACTCTGTCCAGGTATTATTTGTTGTTATTTTCGGCCCAGCTTGAGGACAGTTATCTGAAGCAATGTCCGGTTCTTTTGTGGAACGGGGGAAGCTGAATAGTGTCTTCCTCTTCTTGCTAGGGAGCTCAGACTCAGTAGGACTGAAGAGCAGAAGAAGAGGTCTTGCTCCATGGGCTGGGCTCCAGGCCACTGCTGTGCACCGCGGGATCTCATGGAAACAACCAAGATGTCCATCACATGAGGAATGGTTGAAAAAGATGTGGTATTTCTATATAATGGAGTATTACTCAGCTATTAAGAATGATAAGTTCGACTCGGGAGGCTGAGGCAGGAGGATTGTTGTGAGTTCGAGACCAGCCTGAGCTACAAAGTGAGCTTAAGGCCAGCCTGAACTGCATAGTGAGACCCTGTCTCAAAAAGACAAAAAAAAAAAAAAAAAAAAAAAAAAAAAAAGAATGATAAGTTCGAAGCATTTATACTGAAGTGGATGCCACTTGAACATATACTCATAAGTGAAATAAACCAGACACACATGTGTAAATATCGTATAGTCTCCCTAGTATAACAAGCGGGATTCCATTTGTTGTTTGCTTCTAGGACATCTTGCTGGTGTCTACTGTCAGCAGCACGATGGGGCCTTCTATTGTCTCTGGCTTCAAAGTTTCCTTCCTCTTTTACCTCCTGGCCCCAGCCCATGTCTTTTTTTTTTTTTTTTTTTTTTTTTTTTTTTTTTTTTTGTCTTTTTGACAGGGTCTCACTATGCAGTTGAGGCTGGCCTTAAGGTCACTTTGTAGCTCAGGCTGGTCTTGAACTCACAATAATCCTCCTGCCTCAGCCTCCCGAGTGCTGGGATTACAAGCATGCATCACCACACCCAGCTCCAACCCATGTCTTGAAGAGCGCATGTCCTCCCAACGCATCTGCTTTCTCCTTCAGGGCCCACAGGATGTCCGTGTGTGTCCCGTAACAGCCGGAGTGCCCTGGGAGGCTCAGCCTCTGGACTGCTCCCTGTGTGGCTCCTGCGGCAGGCTGCCTGTGCCCAGGATATAAGGCACCAAACCCAACGCCCATGGGTTCACAGGCATCTTTGGAGGTGGATAGCAGAGTCTACTCTACACGTTAAGTAGAAAATTGTCTGTGAAATGATGTTGTGTTAGCTTTCCCTCACTATAGTGAATATCTGAAGTAGTCAGTTTATAAAAGAAAAAAGGTTTATTTGACTCACAGCTTTATGAGGCTTCATTCAGCTCATGCTGCATTGACTGTCTTGCTTTTGTGCTGGGGTGAGGCAGGCAGCTCATAGTCTATAGTGAAAAACAAGAAGGAAGAGGTGGGGGTATCCCCTTCAGGGACACAGTCCCAGTGATCTGGAATCTCACCTTCACCCCACTTCTTAGGATTCCATCACCACCCAAAAATACAATTCTGAGGACCAAGTGTTTAACCCAAGCTGTAGGGGGAACACGCTGGATCCAAAGTAACAATGTGAGGCAGCTCCCAGCATCCTCTAGGGCTGCTCAGAACAGAAGTGTACACAGTAGGACACAGAACAGTCAGAAGATATTTAGCTTCATTGTAGGAGTATTCCCGCAAGACAGCTCTGCACACATGGGCATCTGGGGCTCTGAGGGCTAGAACCAAGAACCTCATGGATGGCCTCCTTGGAAGGTCTGGTGGTTTTCCTGCAGGGCTCGTGGGTCTAGCTCTAGAACTGCAGGGCTCCCTGCCCCATTTCCTGCTCTGTCACCTTGCTTTGGCAGGACCTAAGCTACACCTGGAATCCCAAGTTCCAGAGTCTGGGAAATCACATATTTTTTTTTTTTTTTTTAATTTGGTGATTTGGAGAAGTACCCAGGAAAGGGTTTGGAATGAGAGGTGAGCCAGATATACACATGATCTACACAGTAGGAGATCTCCCTTCCCCAAGTTCCCCTCCTCCTGAGGGCCCAAGAAGGCACTAGCCCCAGGTCTTGTCTTCTCCAGGTCTTTATACTTCTTTCCAGAGCTAATATTTATTTTTCCATTGGAAGAAATGCTGCTTTGACATCATTTCCTTTATTCTTTCTATGCCTTACAATAAAACTTTATGGTGTTTGTATGTAAAAGGAAATTTCTACAGAGATACAAAAGAAAATTACTCCATCAATGAAGCAAGGGTTTCAGGAAAAAGCCATCTTACAATGGGCTTAAAAAACAACAAATACTTGGTAGGCTTTCCTGAGGCAGGCAGGGTCCAGGGGCTGGGATCAGATCAGCAGGATGTGCAGGAGAATGGTGCACACCGCTCCTTCAAGTCTGCAAGCACAATGCTCCTGTTTCTCCTTCCTCCACTATTTTTTTTTTCACTTGGGTGACTGAATACAGAGGGTCCAGCAGAAGGTATTGAAATGGCCAACAAGATGGCACCAAATGGAAGACTTCCCACTGAACTCTTGGGTTGTGATGCGAGTAACATATACATCTAACCTGTTAAGCCTTTTTAATTTTGGGAGTTTCTTAACACATCTCTCCTTGGGCCGGCCAAATAGCTCAGTGGATTAAAGCACCTGCAAATAGGCTTAGGGACTGGAGGTTCGGTGCCCAGGTCTGCTGTGCCAGCCCTGACCCTGGGGCACACTGAGATGGCAATTGAGGCTGGGCATGGTGGCGCGTGTCTGTAACTCCAGCTCTTGGAAGGCTGTAAACAGGCATATTACTATGAGTCCAATTTAGTAGTAAGACCCTGAACACCCTGTAGAACCTTCCCTAAAATACAAAAAAAAAAAAAAAAAAAAAAAAAAAAAAAAAAAAAAAAAAAAAAAAAAAGATGTCTCGCCCAGTATAACTGGCAAGTGTATTTATTCTGAGAACCTGGGACATATACAGTCTATCAGCACTGAAACATTATGCCTGTAGCACAGTTGCAATGTAACAGTATGTGGTCAAAAGCAGACACTCAATAAGCATTAATTCCTTATACAAGGCTTCAGTCAGTGTGAAGAATTGACAGCAAAAGGAAGATGTGTTCTAGGTACCAAGTTATACATGTTCCCTTGAAGTTAGGGAGGTCAGATGGAATTAAGAAGACAGAATGACGTACATACATCTTTTGGGTATTTTATCTCACTTGGCTATAACCACCACCGTATGAAGTAGGGTTATTGTTATTTTATGTTACATATGAGAAGATCAAGGTTCAGAGAATTTATGTGAATTTCCTAAGGTCACACAGATGGAAGTGATAAACTGAGATTTAAGTGTGAAGCAAACTTATTCCAAACTTATGTCATCAAGTGCTGTAGCCTACTCTGACTTTCCACAAAATTTCAATCCCTTGAGAACAGATATGTGTCCTTTTTCTAAAGTTGTCTGAGTTACTAGTATTTGGCAGGGATCTCGAAAAATGTTTCTTGGCTCCCTTATTGCTTCACGTGAACTATCTAAGGCCCTAATGCAAGACAACTGAGATGGGAACGGCTCTCCTCATAGGTGTGCAATATACATACACAAGAAAAGTGCAGACAGGTTAATTGTGTATCGGTTACCTCAAGGCAAGTCAGCGGCCATGTTTGTCCTTGTACAGACATTCCTCATTTAGAAATCGAATTCTATTCCTGTGACTAGTTCTTTAAGTGAATGGGTTGCCAAAGGAGGAATCATGCATAGTGCACACACTGTCACAACATTCAGAACAAACACGTGGTCAAAGGAAACGCCAACCCCATGACTTTGATTTTATTTGCATAACCCTTACACGTGGCACTATGACCTATAACAGAATATAAAACTGCAGTACTATACAGGACAGTCAACAAAAATTACAGTGATGCTGTGCTGTAGAAGTCCCCTAGAGGACACACACCACTCATGTTCCTGCACTGTAAATGTGAGCAGTCGTTTAGCAGGCAGACCACTCAAGGATGGCTATCTGAACATAGACTGCCGCTCAAGAGTGACCAATGTGGCATCACCTCAGGAGCATAGAACATCCTGGGGGCTGCTGGTTTATGATTTCCAGTTTCAGTTTTTTTTTTTTTTTTTTTTTTTTTTTTATACTGGGAACCTATCTCACAACCTTACACTTGCCAGGCAGGCACTGTGCCACTGAGCTATATCCCCAGTTCCAGGTTTTCTTATCAAAAACACATTTCCTTAATCATTCTTTTCTTTGTATTAAAGTTTTTGTTTGGTTGTTTTAGAAGTAAAATTCATTCCTAGTATAGAGAAGAATAAGGAACATAATTTGTTCACATGGAAATAATAATAGCATTGTGGTGTTTCCTTGGAGCTGTCCCTACATACATATATACAATGCAATCCCTCCCTCTTCCTTTTGTAGTACATGGGACTGAGCCCAGGGCCCTACAGCTTGTCATGCAGAGGTGCCACCAGCTGGGTGACACCTTCAGCCAAGGCCCTTATTGTTACACCAAATACAACATCCACCTTTTGTATGATACATCCAATGGATTTCCCCATCAGTGTCTATTGAAAAGCATTGTGTCTTTAGCACGTGACATAGTTTATTTCAACAGTTCTTTATCTTGAAAATTTAAGTAGTTAGCCCCCTTTGTTAATATAAACATCGTTGCATATGTAGCATAGTAGTTTTAGCAGATTTCCCTCATAGTACTTGCAACAACAGTAAAGTTTACTTTTGAGGGTTTTAATACATAATACCAAAAGCTTTTTTAAAGTGTATTTTGGGGGTCAGCCAAATAGCTCAGTGGATTAAAGCGCCTGTAAGCAGGATCAGGGACTGGGGGTTCAGTCCTTGTGCTGAAAGTGCAATTGAGACTAGATGTGGTGGTGCATGCCTATAATCCTAGCTCTTGGAAGGCTGTAAACTGAAGGATCACTATGAGTCCGATCTAGTAGTGAGACCCTAAACAGCCTGTAGACCCTTCCCTAAAATATAAAAAAAGTGTATTTGGAACAGTTCAGACTTTACTGAGTCTCCTGTTTTCAGCCTCCCCAGTGCTGGGTTTACACATGTGCATCACCACACTCAGTCTCCATGGCTGGCTTAGTGTGTAGCATTTGGTAACCAAAAGCTTTTCAGAGCATGTACATGTATGAATATGTATTTGCTCCCCACAATATATAAAAAATGCATCTTACCATGTGTTCATTATTCATTCTGTGTACAGGAATTCTGAGCCTACTTTCCCATGAATCTTTGCACAGTGCCCAGAGGTTTAAGGAGACCCAGATACATGATTCCACATTTTATGTGCATGCTTTGTTGAAGAAGAGAGTAATTGATGACAGAATTTTTAAGAATTGAATTATTCTTGTGGTTTAAATTTTTCATGTCTTAGATAACAAATGAGATTAAATACTTCTTTATACATTTATTGGTCATTTGTCTTTCTCCTCCTGAGGATTTGTCCCTCATGTCCTTGCTCATGTTCCACTGGAATATTTCTCTTTACCCTTCTGATTTGCAAGAGCCTTTTATGTATGGGAGATATTAATCCTTGGTGTGCCACATCTGTGTGGTTTTTCATAGAGATTTAAAGTTACCGTGGAAGCTGTGTTATTGAATTTTTTCTGTTTATCTCATCCACCTGCTTACATTTAAGAAGGCCTTTCTCAAGTAGAGATCAGTACAATCGATGTTTCTAATACCTCCTAGTGCTTATGGTTTGCTAAATATGTAGTCCATCCAGAACTTAATGCGTTTATTATTTCATTTATTTAGTATTCTTTTTGACATATATTTATTTTGCTCAAATTATATGTATAGCACCTAATGTGAAATGAGTTTAACTTGATCTTTTTCTCAACTTATTTCATTTTTCTCTATTACTATTTGTTATAGTCTTCATTGCTTTTTAAACTACATTTTAATAAATTATAGTAAATTTGTTAAATATTAACATTTACTGCTTCTATGTTTATTTCATTCATATGTCTGCTTATATATTTTTATTAAATATTAAATAAATATAATTGTTCCACTAAATGGATATATTTCAGAGGACACAAATCTAAGGATTGTTAAACATAGATGACATTTTTAATCCCATTTCGCTTATTGCATCCATTTTTCTCTGATTCTTTCTCTAATTCCCCACTTTTGATGACTGTAGCTCTAGGATATATTTTAATATCTGGTAGGGTTGCTTCTACTTACTACTTTTCTAGAATTCATAGAAATCTGAAATTATTTTTTCTTTTAGGTGGAGTTCACAATTATTTTGTCAAGGGAACTGACACCATGTGTAGCACTTTTGAAATCCCTTTTGGCATCTTGTGCGTCAAAGGAGGTTATCCACGTGTGTGGCTTAGCTCACAACAGCATCCGATTTCTATTATTTCTCTCGGAATTTCTAACAGTTTTTGTTGATGTTGCTTTGATGTATGTAGCTTGATGCTTTTCCACTTGGCAAACAGATTTTCCTGTTTATTAATTCATTATGTATTATAAGTTGGGTCTCTAGACCTCAGATTCTGTCCCAGTTGATACAGAGTTATTGGCCTCATTTCCCTTGGAATGTGGAAATCCTGGGATGCAGAGTAGCTGTGTAGCAGATGAGGCCCTCTAGCCCCAAATTCAGATTTCTGTAGACCTTTTAAACAGACCCTGAATAAAGGGAGAATATTGTTTTGGTAAAGTCTCCCTTTTTTATCTCAGAGAACTCCTGGAATGATAGAGTTAATTAGATTTGGTCATTCAAGGTAATGTGAGATTCTCTTGCTTTAACTGGACAGCTTTTCTGTTTACATCAAAGCCATTTCTTCTCATTCTATTATTTGTTTCATGCTCTTTGGGTCTATGCTTTCCTTCTCAAGTTTATGTGGTGATTTTGCCTTATTCTAGTATCTTTTTTTTGGGGGAGGTACAGGGGTTCATCTGATTCTTCTATGTGTTCCCTTGTACTCTACAAACTGTGTTTTAATCCTGTATTTTTTCCTTCATAATTTAGAAGCCTATCTCACTGCAGGGCAAAAACCATACTCCAATGTTTTTGAAGGCTTGCTGTGGATGTTGACTCCAGGAATGAAAGGCTAGAGGTATCCTTGGGAAAAGTCAGAGCACAGTGTTTACTTCTACTTTTCACGCATTTCCTGGAATCCTAAACAATGCCTCAGACTAGAGAGGGAGGGGCAGAGGCAGGTTCCCTGCATGGTCTGTACTGGGAGAGGAGGCACTCTCTCTTTCTCACTGCTTGTATTTGATGAGGCCCTCGGCCTGAAGAAGGCAGGAGAGCAAAGAGGAGGGTTGCTCTGGCCTCTACCCAGAGATCACAGTCTGAGCACCTGCCTTTCTAGGAGTGACCCAACCCATGCGATAAAAACAGAACCTCCTAACGAAAACCATGTTGAGTATGGAACAGAGTGTGTACCTGTAATCTGATTTGTATAGTTTGGGAGTTTTTATAGGTCAGCCTTCAAAATGAATTACTATGGGTGGAAAGGTCTACTTTTCAGGGAAAGATTCTCAGGGGAAAAAATTCTGTGAAGTTGTATATTTTCTCTTACTGTAGCTCTCTATGAATTTTGTGGTAATGTAAGTTTTTTATGTTTTTTTTTTTTTTTTTTTTTTTTTTTGGTGGTGATACTAAAATTTGAACTCAGAGCCTTTCCACTGAGCTATATCCCTAGTCATTTAAAAAATATTTTGAGCCAGAATTAATTTGATAATTCTTTTTTCTTTTCTTTTCTTTTTTCTTTTTTTGTGAAACTGGGGATTAAACTCAGGCCTTTGTGCTTGCCAGGGAAGTGTTTATTCCACTGAGCCATTTCCCCAGCCCCTTAATTTGGTAATTCTGCTGTCTCAACCTTTCAGAGTGCTGGGGTTGCAGGTCCAAGACACCTACACACACTTTTTGTATGTGGTTTTTCAGGTTCAGTATGTGGATTGTTACTCTGTTAACATGATTTCTGATATTTTGGCATTTGTTTTCTTTTTCTGGTACTAAGGATTGAACTGAGGGACACTCTACCACCACTGAGCTACTTCCCCAGCCCTATTTACATTTGAAATTTAAAATTTTGAGACAATGTCTCACCAAGGCACACAGATTAGCTCTTTCTGGTTCTGTCTCTTAAGTATCTAAGGCCTTTCCACTATGTCCAGCAATATCAGTTGGCTTTCATTTAATGAATACACAGTTAAATGTGGAAGTTTATAATCATATAAAAGTTAAAACTATCTTCAAGTCAGGCATGGTAGCTCATGCCTGTAATCCATGCATTCTGGAAGGCTGAGGCAGGAATATCATATATGTGAGCTTAGCCTGGAAAATTAGCAAATTAATGATGTAGTTCAAAATAACATAACATACATAAAAAGGGGTGATGAAGGGCTGAGGAGATAGCTCAGTGGTCTAAGCACCTGCCTGGCAAGTGCAGGGACCCAGGTTCAATTCCTGGCACTGCATGCCACGCCAGCCACTGAAACCAGGCATGGTGGTATACATCTGTAATCCCAGAGCTGGGGAGGCTGACACAGGAGGATCACTATGAGTCTGAGTTGCATAGCGAGACCCTGTGCTGAATAAATTAAAAGAAAACAAAAAACTGAGATTGAGGATATAGTTTAGTGTGACAGCCTTAGGTTCAATCCTCAGGTCCAGGAAAAACAAAAACCCTTCAGACTCCCAACATAATGAAGATTTTAGTGCTTTATTTCCATTTTTCCTTTTTCATTTTCCTGAGTTTTAATGGTCAATCCCATGAAGCTATATCAATAATTTTGTGATTTGAATTCACGCTTGTATCCAAATTTCAGCAACTGATGAAATAGTTTCAAAGAGTTCCCTCCATGTTCCCCAGCCTGTGACTGTCTATGCCTACTGTTTTATTTGGTCTAACCTCTCATCTTGGTTTCCTCAAACTGTATGAAAATGCTCTGCCTAAAGCAGTATCTTTTGCCTTTTGGTAGTGGCATAATTGATTACAGAATTGTTGATGTATAGATTACCTTCCTAGATGTTAGACAGGGGTGCCTCCTTCATCTTTCATTTCTCATCTGAGAGGGAAGTCTGAGGCCAACCTAGCCTTGCCCATGAACTGGAATTTTTCCTCTTGGGATACAACTTACATAGGACACTCTTGCTTCTTAGACGATAGCGAGCCCTTCTCCCTTGAAACCACTGTCTTTACCTCTGTTTTATCTTTAGCGGTTGCTTCTGGTCTTATCACTTGGATCTCCTTTTTGTCTCTTGGGTCACTTGAGGCTGGACCTCTGTGCTCTTTCTCCCTAGCTCAAAGCTCCCAAGTCCTCTCCCTGCTGCTTCTGCTCTCTGTCCCCTCCCATCCTCCTCTCCTCTTCTGGACATCTTTGTCCAGTGAGGCCTCAGGGTCAGTGGTTCCACTTTCCAGAATATTCATTTTACTCCTTTTTTGTACTTCTTCTTCTTATTTTTAAGAATACGAAATAGTGATAGAAGAAAACAGCATTATACATGGTACAAGATTTCACTAAACAAAGTAATAGGAATCCAACAATGGTTGCTATATCACATGATGCTATGTGAAAATTAGTTTTTCAGATTACTAGATATAAATGTATAAGTTTTGTTTTAAAAAAAACAATAACCAAAAAGTTGTAAGAAATTCAAGAGAGGAAAAAAATTTAGAGGAAAAATAAGAATTGTAAGCATTAATTGCTCCTTTATTTTTCTATATTCATATAATTAGAATTCTCAAAGTAGAAAGGAGTAGGCAATAAATATTTAAAGATTTAAAATTTCTGAATTTAGTTCAACTTGTAATACCACATTTCCAAGAAAAATGAACCTTTTTGCACAAAAAATTTAAATAAAACAATACTAAGATACACAAAAATGAAATTGTCCAAAACTTATTATAAAGAGTGATGAAAGCATATACATAAAAATATTAGCTATGGAAAAACAAAATTGAATAGCATCTTATTCCACATTAGAAAGAAAAAAAAAAGGGCCAAGCATATAAGAAACTAGACTAATTAAAGGACTGAAAGAAAAAAAAAGATCTATCCTCTTTGAATTTTATACTTAGCAAATATACCCTAAAAAGTTATAAAAACTTGGAATATTTTAATATTTCCAGATGTAGCATATAGGAAATAACAAAGAACATAATTCAAAAGGCATGAGAGTTGCACTATGCTTCTGGATGAAGAATAAAGAGCTCTCAAAGTGATAGTTATGCAGGACTATATAAAATATATTAGATGAGCCCTTATTTAAAAGGTCATTGAAGATTTCTGTGAAACAGTACCAATCTTACATCGGGTTATACATGTATTTTTTCATATATGTGTGTGTATGTGTGTATAAAGGACAGGGAAGAAATAATATAAAGTCAACAGAAAATAGAAATATACTTTTTAAAGTTTCTAATTCTAGGAAGAAGTTATCATACAATATTTTTTATATAAATTATAATTCAAAGATATAGTATAAATCTTAAAATAAAAATTAAGATTAAGCATTATTCAGAAAATTAAATACTAATTAATTTAAAATTAAATATTTCAAAAAAATTGAACTCAGAAAAAGTTTTCATGATAGTAAAGAAATACTGAAAATAAAGCATAAGATAAATGCTGGAATGACAAACAAATAACCATCACTTCTGACAGTTTGGGGATAGGATATTGC
>PVKA01041986.1:0-17700 GCA_004027165.1 Ctenomys sociabilis
ATTTTGGATTTTCATTTATTGCTGTATTAAATTTTCTAGAAATTTGTTAAAAATTATTGTTATATAAAAAGAGAGATATAAATAAAGGATCATTTTGTAGTGAAAAATATATATGTCTATACAAGATAGGATAGATATAGATGCAGATATGATATCTTGTCTAAATACTATTAGTACAAAACTATTATGAAGACAACAATATGTAATGTATTAATTATTGTAACTGTCCTGCTAACCTGTTTTGAAACTGTCTCATTGCTATTTCTTGCTCAATAAATTAATAAAAAGATAAATATAGAGCTACTTTCTCTTAGTTCAATGAGAAGAAAAGTTTGTACTAATATTATTTAGACAAGATATCATGTCTGCATCTTGTCCTCTGAATACTATGAAGACTACAATATGCAATGTATTAATTATTGTAACTGTCTTACTAACCTGTTTTGAAACTGTTTCATTGTCATATCTTTTTTCTCATTAAAATGAATGAAAAATTTCAAGAAAGAATTCTTACTAGTATGTGTTGGAATATTGTTTTCTTTGCTTTGTTTCATTTTCTTGTATTATAATCATTTGCTTATGATAGCAAATGTATTAATGTGCTTCAAAAAATGTGTTGGAAAGTATTCCTGACTCTTCTGTCTTCCAGAACAGAATTATGCCATTTTTTTGGCACTAGGAATCAAACTCAGGCCCTTGCACTTGCAAGGCAGGTGCTGTACCACTTAACTATATCCCCAGCCTCTCATTGCTTTTTAAAATATTTGGTACAACTTACCAATATAGTCACCTAGACCTGGAGCTTCTTTTGTGGGAATATTTTGAACCACAGATTTCATTTCTTTACCAGATGTAGGTTTATGCAGTTTATTTCTGCTTGGGTGAATTTTTGTAGTTTATGCCTTTCAGGAATTTGTTCATGTAACTAAAGCTGTTAAATTTATTGATATTAAATTATCCATGGTATTCTACCATTATGCTAGTAAAGTATGCAGAAACCATGGTAAGACTTTTGCAATTTCTTTCAGATGATCTTGGCAATTTTTATGTTCTTTTATAATCACTTGGTGAAAGTTTATAACATTTTTAATCTTAAAAGCAGCTTTTTAAAGGCAAATTTTTCAACTTCATCTTATTGCCTTCCGTTCTTAGATTTATCATTTCCTTTTGTTTATTGTCACCTTTGATTGCTTTTCTCATTCTAATTTCATTATGTAAAGCTTAAATAACTGATTTAATTTTTTTCCTTAAACATTTCAAATGAGGGCCGGGATATAGCTTAGTGGCAAGTGCAAGGTCCCAAGTTTGATTCCTGGTTAAGAAAACCTCAAATATAAAAAGCAGGAATTGTGTTCATGCTTGTAATCTCAGCACTCAGGAGGCTGAGGTAGGAAGATCACTGTGAATTTGAGTGCAGCCTGGGATGTTGAAGACAGCATGAAGCCAGCCTCAACTACTGAGACCCTGTCTCAAAAATGAAACAACACAAATCAAATAAAGACATTCAATTCATTTCCCTCTGAAAACTTTATTAGCTGTTTCCCAAATATTGTGATTATATTATGTTTTCAGTGAATTAAGACATTTTTCTTATTTTATTTCTGATTTTTAAAAAATTTCTCATTTAATTTTTTCAAGAATATTTTCTGTGTAATTCCTACTTTATTTTCAATAAAAGCAGATAACAAGATTTGCATGACTTGAAATTTTTAATTTTATTATGTTTTGCTGTATGGTCCAGAATATGGTATCTTTTGATGAATATTTCACATGCCCTTGAAAAAGGATGTTTTCTATTCTTATTGAATTGAGTGTCCTATAAATGCCAATTAGAATTCTTCAAAGCCTTTATTATGTACTTGATATTCTTATATTTTGTGTGTAATTGTTCTATCAATTATAGAACAAATGAGACACAACCAGAAAAAAATAAATAAAAGATTTTGGAGGAATAATAAATGAAACTATTAAAAAGAAATGTACAGAGATTAAAGAAAAACACTGAAAAGTATGTGAGCAGGAACAGAAGGAATAAAGAAAAAAATGAAAGAATAACTACTGGAAAAATCTGTAATTGATGAAAACGGAAGAACTACAGTTTGTAGGAAGTTCGCTTGACCCTAAATTGAGGAAAGCTAGGAGACCAGAAGCTGGGCGTGGTGGCGCATGCCTATAATTTAGGACTCAGGAGGCTGAAGCAAGAGGGTGGCCGTAAATTCAAGTACAGCCTTGGCGTGATGGTGAGTTCAAGGAAAGTTGGACTGCGTGACAGTGGAGGTAATTTTGTTATTTTTATGTATTTTGTACAGGGTCTCCCGCCACAGCTCAGACCCTGCTGTTGCCTAAGTAGGCATTTAGTCTGCTGTGCTATGTCATTCAACCTGGAGGAAATATTACCTGAAATTGTGATATGTTAAAGATATAACCCAATCCTAAGTGATTTTTAGTCCAGACATGCTGTGGATATGTAGAATTTCAATGTATGTACTTTTTATGAATCATTTATTTTTTCTTTCATGTTCATTCACGTCTTCTCTTGTAGTACTCAAAGCATTCGTAGCATGGGAGCAGCGCAGCGCTCGTCCAGTGACCCTGCTTGTCATTCGTGGGTCTAGCTTTGCCTCTGCTGCACTCTCTTCCTCCGGACGTCTTGTGGCAAGCTGGCCCCAAACTCCGTCTCTCTGTGATATCTCTGGGCTCTGTGTTGCGCGTCTTTTTGTACTGGGCTGGACCTGTTTGGATCATTAGGTGAGGCACTGGCAGAATCATCCCGTTTTGTTTTTCTTTGGGAATCACAGTCCAGAGTTGATTATTCTCCAGTATCTGCTAATCTGGTTTCATATGTCGTGTCCATTTGCACAGTTATTTACAACAAATGGGCCAGTTGAGTAGCACGTGCTCTTTTGTAGGGCGGAGCAGACCTGCCCTAAGCTTTTTTTGTCTTCTTCCCATGCTAAGGTAGTTAAGCTGCCCTCTCTGTGTTCTTGAAGTTCTATGTTATAATCTAACCCTGAACATGGTCCTTCAACTTATAACCTGCTGGATTATGTCTCTGGTCTGTACAGGTTTTGAATATAGTCACTGTTTTTCATCCTTGTGTTTTAGTACTTAGCAAATTTTCAGGTAGAGAAATGTTCCCCCCAAATTAATTATTTACATTTTGTTGTCTTGTGACTCATTTGATTGTATCCGTGGAACATATTAGGTTGCCAAAGTCATACACGTGCCAGCACTGGCAGATGCTGGGCCATGGCCTGCAGGGTCCCCTGTCAGAAGCCAGGGAAGACATCACTTACCAAGAATCCACTTCTACTTGAACCGAAGTGGAGCTCTGAGCTCTTCCCTCACATGGATTTAGTAGTTTTCTCCCAATAAATGCAAGTTTGCTCTTGTGCTGAAACTTTACCCATGAGTTGACTGTACCCATTTGCTAACATCATTGCAAACACATTAAAAATATTAACTACTTTATTCTTTCTTTTTTTTTTTTGTATTTAGTACAGGATCTTACAGTATCTCACTATGTAGGTTGGACTCATAGTGATCCTCCTGTGCTCAGCCTCCCAAGAGCTGGGATTACAGGCACATGCCATCATGCCCAGTCTCAGTGCACCCCGGAGGCAGGTCTGGCCCTGCTTGTGGTGCCAGGAACAAACCCCAGCTCCTGCGCTCTGCCTAAGCAGGCGCTTTAGTCTCCTGAGATATCTGGCTGGCCCTTAAGTACTTTATTCTTATTATTATCATTTGATGCATGAACCTGTATTGTAACCATTTCACAAATGAAAACAATTGAAGCACAGAAAAATTACGCTTTTTAAAAATATATTTGGTGCAGTCTCACAACACAGCTTGGGCTTATAGTGATCCTCCTGTTTTCAGTCTCTGCAGGGCTGTGATTACTGCTGTGTGCCACCACACCTGGACTCAGTGGCCCTGGACTCAGTGGTCCCAGACTCAGTGGCTGGCTCAGCATGCCCGAGGGTGGGGTTGGTGCAGTATGTGGTACTGGGATCAAACCCTGGTCCCTGCCTTTGCCTAAGCAGGTGCTCAGTCCATTGAGCTATCTCACCAGCCCTGAATGAGACTATTTGTCTTGAGTGGTAAGCTTGACAGGGCTCCTGCTCTAGGGTGTCTGCTTCCTAACTCCGTGCCCCATGTTATCAACACTATGCTTCCTCTATAGCCTAAGTCAACTAAAATATGTCTGTTTATAGAGAAGCTAAAGAATTAGTTAACACCCCTTTTCTGACAAGCAGCAGTAAGGGGCAAGCTGAAACAGATGGGGCTTCGAGTAAAAAGTATCTTGGGCTTCCTGGCACCCAGGGGAACAATACCAATCATCCTCTTGATTTATTCATTTCACAACTATTTATTATGCCCTCTCTCTCTGATCTGGGCACTGCGGTGAAAGAAAAGTAAAAGAGAAGCCAAGCACAGCACAAAACAATTCCATGCTGCTGGCGTCACCTTCCACTCAGGGGTGATCCTGTGTATGAGAACCCAGCTTAGTTCCAGGACCTGCCGGCTGCAATAGCAGATATACTGAATACCCTGGACTGGAGTTTTGAGAAACCAGACCTGCAAAAGCCTCGAGACTACAGCAGGGAGGGCTGCTCTAAACAGCACTGATGGTCACAGCTGCCTCAGGCATGTGATGCTTCTCTGTGCTCCTGTGGCTCTATTCGAAGGCACACAGTGTCTTGTCCCAAACAGACCAGAACAGTAAGAAACAGTGAAGAGGTGAACATCCTATGTAGTGTTTTTTTTTATCTGAATGAAGAGTCAGAAAATGCATAACACTTCTACATCAGAGCAAGTACCCTGTCTCATGTTGTTTGTTTTCTTGTTTTATTTTAAATACTCAGGTACCTGAGAACATCAGATAAAAATGACACGGGAGGAATTTTTTTCCCTGATATTTTAGTGATGTTTTGAGTTCTACTATGGGAGATCAGAAAGCTTTGCATGAGAAGAGGCAAGGAATTTCGAAGTCATTAGGATTTTGAGAACTGGCTAGTCAGCCTGACCTTTGTCCACTGACCACCCCTGGGTGCCCCACAGAACTCAACAGAAATGCTGAACACAACTTTAGCCCACATGCTTAATTATTAAACATGGCAACTATCCAAGCTGGCTGGGGGCGTTTTATATTGTTTGTCATTGCCCAAGGTCATCCATGCTGTGCTCCAGTGTGTGTGTGTGTGTGTGTGTGTGTGTGTGTGTGTGTGTGTGTGTGTGTGTATGAATTGGGAGATGCTTTGTCAGATACTTTGGAAAAATCTCATTTCACAGGAATTCCATTTCTCACTTCAAAGCCTATTAGTTACTATGTTTTTCAGCAACCCCAGAGCAAAATATTGTCAGAACATACTTTTTTAATGGGTTGTCCTACTTTTTCTCGTTTTCCTGTGGTACAGAAAGCTGCGTGTCTGTGCACATGCCTCCCTGGGCCCAGGAGTTTTGTGGGGTGGGGTCAGTGTTGAGGTAACACTCCTTTCCACTGTGGAACGCTAGTGAGTCAAGGAAACCTCCATCACCTTCATTAAGTGTGAGGTCTGGTGTAGAATTCCTGCTTTGGGAATCTCTGGACTTTTGTGCGATTTGGAGGAAGCCATGGCTTATGTTGTTTACCTTTTCAGAGAGCAAGTTAAATTTAGGAGCGAACATATTCTTACATATATGTACAGCTAAGATTAAGGGGACTTTGGGAAAACAAAATTAGGTTTAATGTTTCATGTTTTTAAACTATACCAACACACGCCCACGAAGCCGTGCAGACCTTTGCAAAGGTGTCCAGTAAGCAACCTGATAATACAAGCATTTCTGCCTTTTTCTGCTGGTGGAAAGCTGAGATTTGGGAGTTCCAACCCTCAATCTTCTTTCCAGGTTACTTACTTATAGTATATCACAATTTGGAAATAGCATCCAGACCCAAACAATATTATTTCCCAAAAGAGAGAGAATATTTGACCCACATATTGGTCATCTGGACAATGTGAATTTTATATGTTAGAGCTGTTCCAGCTTCTAGCTACCAGATGTCTGTAAAAATTCATAGCAGGCTATTAAATTTAGCAGATCCTGTCTTAATTAGATTAGCTTTTGCACAGCACGACGGCCGAGTGTCTCTCTGATAGTGGGTTTATAAAGATTTCTGGTGGGAATTCTTTATGGAAGATGGAGTCTTTTATCCACAGAGACTGACAAATGGAGGAAAAAAAGGGTACCCCACCTTATAATCGTGTAAAAATGTGGTCACAATGTGTCAAAGCAGAAACATAGATCTTTATTTCATTGATGTTTCCTTTTTATTTGGCTTCAGAGCACGGATGGTTGGGAATAAAGATGGGGGAGGGTTGTTCTGAAAGACTAGCTAGGAAAATAGTAGAAGGGAGGTGGAAATCTACGAGCAAATTCTTGTCATCAAATCCTCCAATAAATCTAACACCAAAGAAGTGTTCAGCATTCAGTTGACTGTTAGTGCCTGAGGATTTTTTCCACTGCCCCTGCCCCCCTACAGGAAACAAAACTGCACAGTTTATCTTGCACGGGTCTTACGTGATTAAACTCGGCATCTATTCTCTGTCCCCATCTAAGGTCACCATAAAAGCTCAGGCGACACAAAACCAACAGCTTGAAGCTTCCTTTATATTTCACCCTCTCTGTTCTGCCACAAGAAGAGGCCCTACCCCTCAGTGTTTGTGGAAACATGACGTGTTTATCGACGCGGGTGCGCGTGTGATAACAGCATTGAGAGCTAAGCGGCTCTTCCCCGCGCCTGCCGCCTGCCGCATAGGTCACCGGGAAAGAAAACGGATGTGGGTAATTTTTCTTGTGCCATTGACCAGCTGAAAGGTCAGGTTTATGCAAAACCTCCTTCCCTCGGCGGCTGTGCGATCTGCGGGGGCCAGTGAGAGGACAAAGAAGAGGATAACACATTTGTTTCCTCCTCACAACCTACTGGGCGGGAGGGGAATGCTTTCCGAAGCCCAGAGCCCATGAAGACAGCCTAGGAGCGCTGTGGCTGCAGGAGAGAATGGGCCATCATTTGTTCCTGGCAGGCTGATCAGATTCACATCGTACACAGGCAGGGTTACTAGGCAACTGATTAAATAAACGTGCTGGTCCTACAAGCGCGCTTGCAATTAATTAACTTAACCATTTTCATTTCGACTGTTTTCTTCCCTTCTCCACCTCGCTTTTGAGATTGTGAAATGTGAGAGGCACTGGGGAGTGCGCCTTCGGGAGGAGGTGGCTGACACCCGTTTTTGCCTTAGTGCCCTTTTCCCCTCTGTTCTACCCACGCAGGGAGTGGAAGAACCTGTTCAGCAAGTAATTAGAAAACACAAAAAAGGCCTGAAAACATGCTAGGGCACGTATCCATTCCAAATCTGCTACCCTTCCTCTTCATGCGGTGTTCCGGGTAGGACAAGATGAAGAAAGACCTATGCTGAACGATTTGAATAAGTAAACTTAATAAGGCAGGTGCTAGGGGAGGACCGCGCAGCAGTACAGGCACCTATCCACCCTGCTATGGGAGAGACAAACCAGGTGGGTAGGGAAGCATTCTCGGAGGGCATGGAGCCTGCATCACACCTTCAAAATCGAGAGGGACGAGGCATGAGTGTCTACTGCAGAAAAGACTCTGGGATGGACAGCACCGTGGTCATGCCAGTCACTTTGCTGCTACTTGTTTTTGAGGAGGTACTGAAGGTATGATCTGGAGGGATCTGGAACAATTGGTACGGCCCGATTAGCAAGCGCCTACCATGGCTACATGCATCTAGAGAAATCTGACTTCAGCTTGTGGGCAATGAAAGTTGCTGCAGGATTTGACAAAAGGAGTGAGATGACTTAGGATGTCACTCTGTTTTTGAAAAAAAAAGATTATGTGTTTGGCACAGGGTCTCACTGCACACCTCAGACTCCTAGTGATCCTCCTGTTTCAGCCTCCCCAGTACTAGGACTACAGGCCTGCACCACCACGACCAGTCTTGGTGGCTGCCTCAGTGTGCCTGGAAAGCAGAAGAGCCAAGTGCAAAAGCTGTTTGGAACCTGAAATTTAGTTACTAGGATATAAGAGGGGAGTGGGAAAGATGTCAGCCATGGATCACCACATTTGAGACTGAGCAGGTAGGTGAGGCTATCACAGAAAGCAGAAAAACAAAGAAGAGCAAGGGAAGGAAAGAATGGATTCTATTCTGTGCTAGATACATGGTAGGCGTTTGATAATCTGGCCTCACCAGTTGTTCCAGATCCCCCCAGATCATTCCTTTAGTACCTCCTCAAACCCAAGTAGTACTTGTCTCTGTGTCCACCATGCTATTGGTTAAGGACAGTAGTTCTTTCACAATTCTATACAGATTCTGTGCCTGAGGAGGACCAGTCTTGGCTCATGACTGATGTCCTCGGGCTGTATCCTCACCTAATACAAGGGGAAAGTGAGCTCTCTACAGTCTTTTACAAAGGCACTCATCCCATTCATGAGGGCTGACTGTTATGACTTCAGCTAAATCTAATCACTTTCTGAAGACCTTACAAAGATCATTATATTGGTGAGTATCTCAACCTAGGAATTGTTGGGTATACACATTCAGGGCATAGTATTAGGTATTTCCCATGATTTCCAAATTTACTCATAACCCTTTCTCCTTTGGTCCAGTTAGCTCAGCGTTGGGAGAGTCAGAGATGTAGGTGATGCAGGGTCCTGGCAGAGACATAGGTGAGGGATAAATCAGCTTGGTAATATCCAGAACCATGAGGCTATATGGGAAACTGAGTATTACTGGAAATACATCTGAGAGGAAAAATACTTATTTTAATTTTTTATTTAAGCCATCATAATTCACTTGTTTCAGTGAAATTTATTTTTTTCTTCTTCAATATCATTTTTGAGATTCATCAACATCAATATGTTTTCTAATTCAGTACTGTTAAGGATTGCATAGTATTCCATTAAATGAATCTGTTTATACTCTCTGTAATGAATGCTTTGATTGCTTCAAGTTTTTCATAAATGTAGAATTGCTTAAAATACCTGATAGTAACATAGCTGAAATGAATTTATTTTTGGTTAATATTTTCATTTTTTGTTCAAAGTTTTGTGTTTTTATGTTTCAGTGGAGATTTCCATAAGGAGAACATAGTTGAGTTCATTTTCTTATATTTTGTTTTTATTTTTACAACAGGGTGGTATGATATTTTTAATGGTTTTCAATTTTCTTTTTGATAGTATGTATTTATAGTACCTATGGATTAAATTCATCAGGGACAGTTGATATAAGTATAAAATACATTTTAATTCTCTCATTTTTAGAGAGTCCATTCATTTATATGTATCATGGTTGTGTTTGAATTGATTTCTACCAACTCATTTTGTTCTTTATTTTTCTTTCATTTCTTTTTTCTTGTCTTTTAAAATATGCTTGAGTTTTCTTTCAGTGATTATCCTGGAAATGTTAACAAGAATTGAAAAACTGAGCAACCAAAGGTAACAGTCAATAGTTTACACTTCACCTTTTTTTTTTTTTTTTTTTTTTTTGCAGAACCGGGGATTGAACTTAGGCCCTTGCAGTTGCCAGGGAAACACTTATTCCACTGAGCCATCTCCTCAGCCCCACTTCACCTTGACATACTTTACATGGAGAATCCCTTTCAGTTTTGCATATTATAATGTTTCCTTTTTGCCTTATCCTTGTGCTACTCAAAGTTTGATAGTGTTACTATTCTTTTACGTTGTTAATTCTGGATGAGATTTATTCATATACGTGTCAATTTCTTTATTCCCAATTACTTTCCCTCTGAAATACTTTTCCTTTTTATTGAATGTACCCACTAAAAATTCCTTCAATGAGGATCTGTTAGCATAAACAATTATATTTTTCTCATCAAAAGATGACTTTCTTGTACTTTTAATTTTTTTCTGAGTTGCCTTTAAAGTTTTAAATAATTACAGATTTTTAGAAGGTTGGACAGGTGGATCAGAAAGATCCTGGTGTGCACCCCTATAATGTGTCCCCCTTGTGGGATCACCTTGCCTGGGTACAGCATATCAGTTCCAGGAAACTGGTGTTGGTACAAACAGGAATCAGGCAGATTTCTCCCATTTTGCATGTGTTTATTTCTTAGTCTCTAACTTTTACTCATATATATGGCTTCATATAATATCACCATATAAAGATACTCAACGGTATCATTACCTTAACTTCCATTATGCCATTTTTTTCTAAATGCACTAAGACCTCATTCTCTCTGGCCATCACTTCTGGAAGGTAGACACATAACAATATTTCTACTTGCCTTTATTCTTATTTCAGTAATACTGTGTAACTATAACCATAAAGTCCATAACACTTGAGGTTGTTCTTTTACATTCATTCAGAAATATTAACATGTTTCTTTGGCAATCTGTATGTAATAGTCACTGATATCTTTTTCTTGCTGGGTAGCATTCTACAGCATAGCGTATAATAGTTACTTAACCATTCACACATGGAAGAACAGTGGAGTACTTAATAGTTACATAATAGTTGGGCTATTATGAATTGTTATGAGCATTCATACACACATGTCTGTGTGGACATAAGTTTCTCTGGGACAAATGCCCCCAAGTGCAATTTCCATGTCATAGTCAGCCTCATCTTGTTTTAAATATAGTTTAGCTCTTCCTTGCTTTGTATAAACTATAAATCATTTGCTCTATACTGTCTTCATTGTAGCTGTTGAGAGGTGAATTTATTTCTAATTATTTTTCTTTTTTAAAATAGATTTCTCCCACTCCCTGGCTGTTTTTGTTGATGTCTGGGCAATTTTCTTACTTATAATTTATTAGTTTCACAAATTATAGTTTCATTTCATCCATCATTTCTGGAAAATTCTCAATTATTATCACTTTCAATTTTTCCTGTTCTTTTTTTTTTTGGCCCTGGGGATTCAACTCAGGACGTTGGGTTTGCCAGGTAGGTGCTTCTGCTGCTGAGCACTTTCTTAATTTATAAAGCTTGAGTTTTTACTTATATTTCCTAAGACTCTTCATCCCTGTTCGGAAACCTTCAACACTTTATTCTGGATTATTTCTTTAACTATATTTTCTAGTTTCCAAATTTTCTGCTTCTTTGTGTTTGAACTATTTTGAATTCTTTAATTATATTTTTAAAGTTGTTTTCCTACCTGTTTGCCTCTTTACTACTCCATTGACTTTCTCATATTTTTAACTTTACAAATTTTTCCTAATGTCTTAAGAAATAATATCCTTTTGTTATCTATTTTAATGATTTTCCTGTGTAGAATTTTTGCCCTCTAATTCTTCTGCTTGTTATTTTTACCTATAGGAGAAAACTTTTCTGCATCTTTTCTTGTGGGTTGTGAACTCATACTTGGGGGGGTCTCATCTGTGGGCCTCTTTTGCTTCCTGGTGAAGCTGTCCCCTCCTCAAGAGATTTTCTCTTTGCTTAAGCCTAGGTCCCCAGGGGTTACTAGTCTGGGACTGCATTTCTCCTGATCCCCTTGCTTGGCAATTCCCGGGCCAATTAAACCATATGAATGCAAACCTGAAACTCACACAAAGGCAAGCCCCTTTTGTTAATAATCTAGGGATTTATTTTTATTTTTGGCATGCTAGGCTGAGAGAAAGCAGAGTGTAATGTATGCTGGAATGTGCTCTACCCCCTCAACTTCCCCCAGGACACTAACATCAAGAGGAAGCACAGACTTTATTCCAATTTCTGAAACTTCTTATATATTCCCTTTCAAGACTTAGGGATTTATTTTTCAAGATAGTGGTAATTCTACCAACTGACAGTTGAAACCTGAGAATTGTTCTCAACTAAATATCATGTCCTTTTCCTTGGGACAGTCAGTTGGCATCCAAAAGGATACAAAATCTGGGCTCCTGTACCCCAATTGAGAACAACTCTGAATGACTATGTACCGCCAGGGTATCCTATGAAGGTAGCTGAGCCTACTGCCAACCATGTGGTAGTTTGGTTTCTCCCCTTATGTATGGTCCTTCCATCCTTTCCCCACAGGCACTGATCCTAACAATTTACCCTAGTAAACTATCCTGTATGTTAAACACTGGCTCACTCAATCTTTTTCCCAGCGAGTGCAGCCTTTGGTGGCCAGCATGCCCTCCTCACCAACCAAGCCATCCATCTGGGCTCTGAATTACTTCAGCTGTCTCTGGTTACACTTGACATATCTTGCAACAACAGGTCCCCATCTTTTGTTTTTACAACACTGACAGATTCTGTCACATGACAGATGATCACTGCTCTGCTCACCACTCCATTTCTTCCTCTTGAATTCTCCTTTTTTCTTACTGTTGCAACATTTGGTAAGCCAAGTGACACTTCAGAGAAGCTTCTCAAGAGCATCTCCTCTTATTTTTAAATCATCTGACTTATTTTCCATCTTAGGACAAAGTTATCTCCCTAAAACATTCATGTTCTAGCTCCTGAAATCTATAAATAACCCCTTATACAGGGAGCAAAACAAATCCAATGGGGAAGAGGAAGAAGGAATGTCCTTTAGAATAAGATTAATTTAAGAATCTTGATGGCCACCGAGGCTGGGCGTCGTGGTGCACATGTATAATCCCAGTGCTGAGGAGGCTAAAACAGGAGGATCACTGTGAGTCCAAGCTGCACAGTGAGATCATGTACCAAATACATAAAAAAAGGAATCTTGAGAAAGAAAGATTTTCCTGAATTGTTTAGGTGGGTCCTAAAGGTAATTATGGCTTTTTGAGAAAATGAGATTGGTCAATGGAGACTTGAACACACACACACACACACACACACACACACACACACACACATGCATGCACGCACACACCCATGAAGAGGATAGGGCATGGAAGACGAAGAAGACACAGGTCTAATGATGTTGCCTTGAAGATTGCAGTGGTGCCACTAGAAGCCAAGGAATGCTAACTGCTGAGAGAGGCAAGGAATGAACTTTTTTCACCAGCTTCCAGGAAGAGTGTGACCCTGTTGACAATTGGTTTTAGCCTAGATATAGTGAATTTGGACTTTCGGCCTTCAGAACTAACAGAGAATAAATTTCCATTCTGCTAAGCCATCCGATTTGTGGTCATTTCATGAGCAACCACAGAAAACTTAGCATGCACACTTATAATTCCTTCTTCTTATTTTTTCTATCCCCCCCCCAACTGCCAAAGGGAAGAGACAGTTTAAGCCCCTTTTCTCATTTGACATTTTTGATACATTTTCTTTTCTTTTTCTTTTTTGAATTTAGGAGAGGGTCTATAGGGTGTACAGTGTCTCACTATATAGATGAGACTCATAGTGATTCTCTTGTTTTCAGTCTCCCAGGCTCTGGGATTACAGGCACACTCCACCATGCACAGTCTCAATCGTCTTCTCAGCGCACCCCGGGGCTGGGCTGGCACGGCACACCAGGGCTTGAACCCTGGCCTCTGTGCTCTGCCGAAGCAGGTGCTTTATGGATACATTTTCTAACTGTCTATGTCTCATCCTGTGAATCCAAAGTTCCTAAATTATATCCCTGCCTGCACCCTTCCAATTGCCATCTAGCTTGCCAGCATGAGAATTTTTCACATTCTAAAACCTGTACTCCCTATGTCTAACTGTGCAAGATGTGGGAAGTGTTAATGCATATAGCACAGAAAAAGATTTCTGTAGTTAAAATGTTTTGGGATTTGCTTGGTTAAGCAAAGTGAAAGAAGGTCACCCTTCAGTACAGGGCTTTCCCTGTAAAATATGGAGTTCTTCTTGAGCCATGAATAGTAGAAGAGACATTTAATTATGGATAAAACCCAAATCCTTATCCTAAAAATGTCTCCACAATGGTGCTTTCCTAGAGTAGGCCTCTCCTCCCCTTCATTCTGCCCTGTTCCCTGTCCTCTACAGATCCATGCTTCTCACAGGGTAACTCCATCACATGATGGCACAGAAGGCATTCTTCCAAGGTACCATCTTCATTCTCATTAATGCCAAATTCTGTAAGTCTTTAGAGCTCATAGTCCATTTTGTGACACTGCTGGGCATTGAAAGATATATTAAACTTTGTTCATATGTACAATAACTCTCTAGAAAAATAAATGCAATTGAAGGTAGCCTTCAAAGCAAAACAAACACAATCCTTAAGATCATTATTAGCCCAAGTAGCATTGGGAAAGGTCATGGAAGATGTGTCTGGGGAGAATTTGGAAATGAAGCCTATCCACAAATACATAGACTGTTACAGCCCCCACCATCTGTCAACACTCGCCAGGAATGTGAGGCTTTTCAGGAGACCCACAGTTGGGTCTTGGCTTGAATATAATTTCTACCTTTAAGACCAACTGCCTCTTAGGCTCTGGCTGTTCTCAGCGGGCTCAGGTATTGGTGCCTACACACTTTGCCATGGGTATTTCTCATTTAGTGTCCTTACACTACAGAGATTGAGGTAGTGATGGAACTTGACCTATTACCAATACTTCGAAAAGCTAAGAATCTGTAGGGCTTCCCTTGTAAAATATGGAGTTCTCCATATGGGCCTGTACTGACTAAATAAATGACACAAGTCATCATTTGGGTAAGAGGAGGAATCATTTTAAACAAATTCTACTTATGTAAGTTGGTTTGTGATGATGAAAACTTCTGATTGGCCATTCTGCAACTTGCTGATGGACACAAGTGCTAAAGCAAATTCATCAGTAAGCAATAAATGTCATGTGGTTAGCAGAGGGAAATTTGTGAAAATGTGCATCCTACTGAGAAGTGTAATAAAGGTGGCATTCAGTGGTGAAAAAATTAGGGATTACTGCTCTACATCATTCCAGGACTGTCTTTATACAAATTCATTCTCAACCTAATTACTCACTCTTCATTTTACATATTTTTAATCCCTTCATCAATATTATTCTGTGCTTGACTTCCCTCCTTTCTCACCATACGATACATATGCAGTGAATGACTTCAACATTGTTCTATAGATCTTTTTAAAAATGATGACATAAAGAGAATATTTCCTAAGTTACAAAATGAGTCAGCTCACACGGGCATAAAATGGGAAATAACGTACCTCAGATCAACAATGTACCTTCAAATCTTCTATGAGTGCAATCTCCCTTTGCTGTGGGCCAGACCATGTGTGAGCCTTTTTTTTTTTTTTTTTTTTTTTTTTTTTTTTTTTTTTTTTTTTTTTTTTTTTTTTTTTTTTTTTTTTTTTTTTTTTTTTTTTTTTTTTTTTTTTTTTTTTTTTTTTTTTTTTTTTTTTTTTTTTTTTTTTTTGAGTTGATGGATATGGCTAGGGGCAGGGACTTTTCTTCTTTTATTTATTTCAAGCTTCCTGCATTACTTAGTACTTGGTGTCCTTCTGTGTACATGATGAAATATTCAAGGACTTCTTGACTTGATTTAAAATGGTTATTATGGAACTTAATATAATATTAAATAAGCATGGGCCATTAATAACTGGTGAAGCTATGGCTCAACATCCACTAACTTGCCATAGGGTTGACACTTGTCTAGATGTGCTGAATAGACTACAGAAGACTATGTCTGATCTGATACAGTCTTGCAGATTAGGTCAGAGACCTAATATGAATGGACTTGAATTTGATTATACCTATGCCCAAGATGAAGGACTGGTGGAGTGGTGAGCTGGAGAAATTTTTAGTAGGTTAAATGTGTTTGTAGGCATGAAAAACCTAAACTGAAAATTCAGCTTATTATCTCAGTATGCAAGCTGGCATGACTAGATCCTTCATTTTCCATGTCACACAAATAACATTGTAATATGTTAATGAAAATTGATCTGTAAGAAAATCTTTGCTCATGATTCACCATCACAATAAATGGCTATGTTCCGTGGTTCATTTTCTATATTCTCTCACCAAATGAGTACAATTTTATGTGGTTATTACTGTAACATAGGCATAGTCCCCCATTCTGGTTTTCATTTAACATTTCATCACAGCCATCTCTCTCTATCATTATGGAAGCTCATTACTTTGTAGCCTGAGTGTGTATTGCACCTTGCTTTGCCGTTTCCCTTGAGGAGCCTTCAGATATACCTGGTAAGGCCTCTTTTTTGAGGGCTGTCATTGTCTTTCCTTTGCCCACTGGATGCTGAGAATTGGGGAAAAAAGGGTCTTTGGAATGGAAAGGTCATTTTATTTCCATTTTTTGTCCAGTGAGTCCGCATTCAGTCTTGGAGGGATCACCTTTTTAATAGTCTGGTTAGGAAGAGGTAACTCAGAGCTTGGAGCTGCTCTATTATTGGCAGACACAGAACTCAGGAGCGTAGTGATCTCACTGTAGGCTCTTAAGGTCCTGAGTTACCAGGTGACCTGTGCAGCCCAGCATGGGGCACAGACTGAGATTCTGGCCAGCTCTTGACAGTGGAGCAGTCCTGAGGTACCTGGCCCAGAGATGGGGCTGATGGAATTAAAAAAGCTTGGGAATCACTCTCACGTGTGCATAGACTGTACGATTGATTTATTCCAAGTTCTTAGTGTACCTCCTTCCATAAAATATTTGAACTGTCTTGCCTTTGACCCCATGGCCTAGAATAATCCAGGGTGTGCTTTAGTGTCTGCCTTCCTTTTACGTAGGCTTCATAGAAGAGATGTATAGAAAAAAGTAGCCAGGGAAAGACACACAAAGCTTAGGGAGAGTTGTAAAATACGCAGGAGTAAACAGGTGAGGGTGGCCATTATTTCTGAGATGGGACACACCAGGGATAAAAAATACATAGCCTACTATTCCTCAGAGGAAATGATGCATGAAATAAATGTTATTAGAGGCCCAGGGGGATGCTCTCCCTTATTTGTTAATGTACTCTTGCTGAAAATATGCCAAAGGCTGTCAGCACTGGGCGGCAGAATTATAAGAAGCTTTTCCTACAGAATCTTATTGCATAGAAGAGACTCATTCCTGTCTTATCAAGTTCCAACACCACAATGAATGTCTACATTCACTTTTCTCTCTTTGTCTCTTCTGTTTTTATGCCTCTTCTCTCTGGCTGGTGTCTAACAGTAGACTGCTTTGCCAGGGTAAATACATTACCCCAACATTTTTGAACACTTCCCATTTACCCCTGCAGCATCTTTCTTGCCTTGAATGAGAAGGCATCATTCTTTTGCTATCCCAGTTAAGGTTATTTTTAGAGAGAAAGAAGTGGCAGTTGAGGGTGGCAAGGTATGAACCTGAGTATTCCTGATCCTTCCTGTGCCAGTTCTGGAGTAGTATGTAGCTCACTGCCTGTCAGCTCCACGAAGCAGTCAGAATCCCACCCAAACACATCAGAAAGGTTTGGAGGTGTCTCCTCAGTCCTAGGGATGGGACAGAGAGATAGTGAGTGTGAGAGAGAGAAGCGGGGGGGGGGGGGGATGGGGGAGGGGAGCAACACCAGGCACCCGGAATGGAGATTTTGCTCACTGGGATGACAGGTTGCCCACACTGTTTTCAGCTGTCTGTTGACACTTTGTGTTTAATACTCTCTAATCGCGTTTGCACTTTCTTTCCTCTTTTCATCTCTCAAGGTTTGTGCCCAAATATGGCTTTATTTCAGCTTTATTTTCCACTTCGCTTCAGATTCTCAATCCTCTGGGTTGGGCAGAAAAGGCAGTCTGCCAAGACTAGAGTAGGGTTTGTGACGAAGGAATCCAATGAATACCTTGCTCTTGCTGTGTGTGTGTGTGTGGGTGTGTGTGTGTGTGTGTGTGTGTGT
>PVKA01041987.1:0-17707 GCA_004027165.1 Ctenomys sociabilis
ATTATTTATAAAATTCCAAGATCTGATGCAGAGTAAATGCATCTGATATCAATGAATGGCAGAGGATTAAAAAAATTATCAGTAGATTTCAGGGGAGAGAAAAAGACCATTTTAATTCTCTTGCAAGACTATTGATTAGTAACAGATGTCACTTTTTCTGATTGAATTATTTTTTTATTCATTTTTCAAATAAAAATATAGATCTGTCAGAGTATTTTAAATCATCTAGAGATAGAGGTTATTTAAACAAGATTCTTTTAGAGCTTCTACCTTCTAGTGCTGCAGGTCACAGAGGGCATAATTCAGAGTGACAGGAGCTTGAATATATTGCTGTACCAGCTTCACTTGAAAGGCTCCCAAAGCAGAGAAAACTGCTAGGTCCATTTGGTGTTAAGGGTGTGTGAGTTATAAGGTGGTCTTCACATAGAAAGCTGTGCAAAAGGCCTTAAACAAGCAAGAAATTTTGGCTTACAAGATTCAGTTCAAACAGCAAACCTCTCATACTCAATGTTTCTTCTCACAGAACAAAAGCTCCTTTTGAGAATCTTGTGCTTCTCACAAACTGACCCAATGCTTTGCCCTATTCAAGTAAGAAATTTAACCTCAAGAAGGAGCTGTTGGACATTCGAATTTGAAATAAGGATGATTTCATGGGCTCTGTCCCATAAATTTCCAAGTGGATTTGAATGCTATCTCCAAAATAATTAACTCATAAACTTCCTGTCATTTTCTGAATTCAGGCTGTCTGTTCTTTATGTAGTAGAAAATTCCATCATAGAGGTCAGGCAAATTGAGGGGGTAAATGCAGAAGAACATCAGTTCCCAGACAAGAAAGCTGCCAATAACAAAATGAAGCAAAGAAAATTAAAAGTTATTATTTTGCTCCCTATGGCATAGATTGGAAAGTGATAAGCCACTGGACATCCAGGACTCTAATATCCTTCCCAAAAGAGTGAAAATAAGAGGACACCTCAGGTAATGCACAGATCCCTGGCATCTCCTAGTAATTAAAGTGGACCACATCAACTCTCTACCAACATTCCTATGGGACACAATTTACCTCTCTGGAGATATCTTTTCCTTCACTGAGGTAAAATTCTCATTAATTTTAATAAAGTATATTCTACTTGGCTTTAAGCTTTCAATTTCTGACTTAGGACTCACATATTTAGATTTCATTATTTACAAAATCTGGATTTATTCCTTCCTTTCCCTTTCCTTTCTCTTCTTCACTTTTTTTGTTTCATTATTTTTCTTTTTTTTTCTTCTCTGTCTCTGTCTTTGTCTATCTCTGTCTCTGTCCCTCCTGCCTCTCTGCTTCTCTCTCTCTCTCTCTCTCTCTCTCTCTCTCTCTCTCTCTCTCTCTCTCTCTCTCTCTCTGTCTTTGGAGAATGAATTCAGAATCTTTGTACTATTATATATCTTGAATCCCCTTTTATTTTTGATTTTTAGACATTCTCATTAAGATCCTAAATTGTATGGGATAAGGCCAAACTCACGATCCTCCTGCCTCAGCCTCCCAAAGTATTTGGACTATAAGTGTATTCTATCATGTTCAGATAATCTGGGTTTTCTTAAAGCAGCCTCAAGGCCCTGGAAACCAAGGGTAAAGTATGTGTTTTGAAGAAAGGAGATGGAGCCTCTTAACAATATGGTAGGATAATTTGAAGTACCTGTGTTCAATATTTTAGCTACTCTAAAATATTCAGAAAACAATTGTCATAATCCATAGAAATATAACTTCTAAGAAAAAAGTGACTTTTTACATTTTATTACTCCATGAGTTCCAATCATCTATCAGTGGGAGAAGTAACAGAATAGTTGGTTTGGGGGAAAAAAAAAAAAAACGGATAAATGGGTGGTGATTTTCTGGCTTTTGATCTGCATTTTCCATTAACAAAAGGTCATGCTGAGTGGGGAAGAGATAACTCAGCTGACTAAGCACCTACTTAGGCAAGCGCAGGAACCAGGCTTCCATTCTACACTGGCCCCTCCCCTGAGGATGCTGAACTGGGCATGGTAGCACACGCCTATAATCCTAATGCTGGGGATGGTGAGACAGGAGGATTGCTAAGTCTGACCTGCATGGTGAGCCCCTGTAACAACCAAATTTATGTAAGAAATAGTCATGCTGGCTCCCTAGAAGTATACATAAACGTTTAAAATAAAATTGAGAAAATACATTTCCTATAGAGTTTGGTATTTGTTCATGAACTCTCTGCCTACCCCTTCTTCTTCAAAATTTCTACCTACTTTCTCTTCAAGTAGACTTAGTGTTTCTGTTTTAATATTTAGATATCTGATCCATTTTGAATTTAGTTCAGTGCATGATCATCGACATGGTTTTAGTTTTGTCTTCAGTATGTGGAAAGCCAGTTTTTCCAGCCTTTTTAAGGCTATCTTTTATCCAGTAAATATGTTTGCATTCTTTGTCAAAGATAAGGTGGCTGAATGTGTTTATAGTTCTGTCCACAGTTTGCAATCTGTACCATGTGTACCTCTGCTTATAGCAGCACAATTTGTCATAGCTAACTTTCGAAAACAACACAAATGTCCATCAACTGAGGAAGGGATAAAGATGATGTGGTTTTTTATACAATGGGACGTTACTAAGCTATAAAGAAAGATAAACTTGAACTTTTATCATAAATGGTTGTAACTAGAGACCATACTCATAATTAGAACAAACCAGACCCATATTTGTGAATGTCATGTTGTCTCCTTATTGTAAGAAATGGAAAGAGTAAATAAAATCTGAAAGGCAAAATAGATATTGTGAAAGGAAAAGAAATTGCTCAAAAGGAAAGAGCAACTGGGATGGGGAAAAGGAGAACAGAAACAAAAGGAGGGATATGCACACACAAAAGCTAACTAATTGTACTAAGGATTTAGTGAAAGGAACAGTTAATGTTTAATTGTTTGATAGATTTTGCAGACTGGTAATTTGAATAACTACTTTCAAGATAACACTATGAAATATATCAACCATTGTTAATTTCCTATCATCTTGTTTTAAAATCTGAAACTTTAGTTTTTAAATTCTCTTTACAAATAAAAAAAAAAAAATGAGAAAATACACCAAGGAATAACCCAGCATTGGACTTGGAAAAGGGAGGCAACTTTGCCTTGTGCCTAGCAGGGCCCAGACCGGACACATCTCTGGGGCTCTTTAGCCACCTCTGAGGCTGACTGATGGCCTTTTCTCAAGTTGTGGCCAATATTTTACTTGACGATGACCGGCCACTGCTCTTCTTGCTCCAAAGATCAATGCAATCAAGATGAGATAATGACTCATTCCTTAAAAACCACATTATGTAGGGAATAGAAAAGAAAATACCATATGTAAAATGTATCAATCCATATTAATTGCTTGAGTTGGCAAAAGAGCTCAGTGAGTGAATATTAATTTTCAATTTGCCTCATACAAGCCCAAAACTGTCACTGGAATCAGAACATGGAATGGAGGCTGATTATGTCTGTCCTCACGGAAAAACCCAGAGGTATTGATAGTACATGAAATCTAACACAGATAAGAAGTGACTGATGGCATTTCTCATCTGTAGATCAGATCAAACACTCCAGAGCCAAAGGTTTTCCTACATGGAAAAATGTCAGGTGAATTGCCAACTTGGACAAGTTTTCATGGATCTATGGAGGCTTGGCACCGATGCTCTGCTGACTCTAATCAGACACCTGGTGCATTTCAGCATTTGTGTTTCGCCCCAGTCACACTGATCCAAGTCTGGCTGAAGGTAATTGGACATCAGCCTTCAATACACTGAACACAGTGCAGACTGACAGGCTGGAAATGACCCTTATGGCCACACTTTGGTGGTTAATAGTGCTGACAAACATAACAGCTCTCCTTTTCTCAAATGTATTCATATGATATCATACTATTCATTTATTTCCTCCTGCAATAAGAATTGTGTTGTTAATGGATGAAATTTTAGGAACATGAAAATGATCACCATTGTGAGTTGAGAAGCATCAGCCACGCAGTTCTTCCCAGCAGAGGTGAGAGGAAGCCCACTGTCAGCGACTTGCAATACAGGGTCGGGGAAGAAAATTCTGCAAAATATGAGACAGAACACGTACAGCAAGCATAGGGCTGGGACTACAAGAACTGACCTTTAAGAATTGAATGTTTTCACAACAAAAAGCATGATAAGTATAGATAGGAAAGAGGCCTGGATTAAGAGTGTTAAATAAGTACTAACGAATACAAAAAGAGAGCCTCGATCTGCTCTACTTCAAACTCACAAAAAACAGTCCAGGATGAAAGCTCAAGAGCTATGGGTACATAAAATGACAGGAAAATTTTAAAGCACATTTGCCACACAAACAAGTTTTCTTAAAAATATACTCTTTGAATGGCATGATTCAGAGGTTTGACAACTGGTTGCAGGATTAGCAAGTGAAGATGATCCATGGATTTTAGTTTCTGAACTTTGGAAGAAAGATATTGTAAGTTGAAAAAGAATAGCATGGCATGTTTAAACTCAACGCTACAGGGTCTGTACTGGAAAGACTTTGGGAAAGACCCTTCCATTCCGAGAATGCCAGCCTCCCAGAAGTGGAAGAAGAAAGCAAATCCAGTTATGGCCTGTGTAAAACCAGCTAACAATTCAAAAACCCATTTCAAAAACTTAGTGACTGAGTAAAATATACACAATGTAAAGAGACTAATTTGAATTGTGCACTGGCCGTATCTGTGTACCTTTTGTCATCTCTATGCATTAATTATACTGTTGGGCTTGTATTTTACTTCCATAGATCAGTCATACTACCTCAGAAAACACTGGAGAGGATAATGCAAAAAGATAAACTCCAAATTGCTTAGTACTACTGTAATAATTTGTAATCAATTCATGACTCAAAAAATTATTTCATAAATCTCTTTCATAGTTTAGGTCTGGGGTGTCCCCAAAAGCTCACATTATACCTAGGCAGCACAGTAGCTGGCATTTCTAGGCTTCTGCTGTCCTGTCCAAAGAATTAGATGGGACAATTAATAAAAGTGGCAAAGTACTATTTATTTAAAGTAAAATAATTAAAACCAAAAAGTGAAGAAGTGAAAAAAGAGGTGATAAAACTGAAAATACATGTAATCTCAGGGTTTGGGAGGCTGAAAACAAGAGGATCACTATGAGTCTGATCTGTGTAGTGAGACCTGTAGACCCTGCACTAAATACATAAAAACAGAAAAAATTAGGGCAACAAAAGTTAAAATGTATTGAACACTCAGATCAGACCACTACAAGAATAGGAAGACATAGTTGCAGCAAAGTTGGTGGCCACCATCTTTTATAACCAGGCCATCGAAAGATGTTCTGTACATGCATTCTGGCACTGACCTGACAATTTTGTGTC
Source organism: Ctenomys sociabilis (assembly GCA_004027165.1). Lineage (NCBI taxonomy): Eukaryota > Metazoa > Chordata > Mammalia > Rodentia > Ctenomyidae > Ctenomys > Ctenomys sociabilis. The sequence continues at coordinate 5,374 of PVKA01041987.1, forward strand.
ACATCACTCCCAATAACCTTCCCTCCTTTCCATGGTTGACCAGTCACATCCTATTGTCCAGTCAGCTTGCCAAGCCCTTAATCTCCTGCCTCATTGTTTTCAGAGGTTGGCATTTAGAAGGTTGACTGTGGTTCTGCCATTCTGGTTATCAGTAGATTCATTCTCTAGTGAGCTCAACAGCTGAGTGTGCTTTTAGAAGGTATAGTCTGACTGCAGATAAATCACTGAGGATGTGACCTTGAAGAGTGTACCTCCCCTCTCAACTTCTCCCTTCTTTCTCTGATTCCTGGTCTCTCTGATGCAAGCAACTTTTTTCCACCACACTCTTCCATCCTGCTATTTTCCCTTGAAGCCAGCCTGTCATATATGGCTGAAACTACAAGCCAAGTTAAACTTCTCTTCCTTTAAATTGTGAATATCAGAGATTATGAATTAGCAACAAGAAAGTGACTATGTCAGTTTTACTCAACTGAAAATATGAAGAAGTACATTTCTGTGTAAGTGCTGAAGCCAAACGTGATGTGTGTCCAAGGGTCCTTATTGCCTCATTAACTCATTCTCCTCTTTCATCTCTAACTGGGTACTTTGGGATTTTCTCTGGGATATCTTCTTTAACCAAAGGGCAGTGGAAAAAGGCCAAAAATGAGAAAGAATGGAATGATCTTCATGAATTATGCCAGGAATTATGTATAGTAAGGTTTTGAAGCAGAATGTCATACCTGACATAGTGCTGAAGAAGCACAGAATTTCATTGAAATGAGAAGGCATGATATTTAAATTAAAAGAAAGAAACAAAGTTCATACAGAAGTTATTAGGACCCAGAGTGAATATATGATGTTCAGTTGGCTCTTGTTTAACATGACACATGCATGACATAGTGCTTCTATACCTTACTGTACATAATTGCTGGAGTAATTCATGAAGGGCTTCTAATTGGAGAATTAGTTCACTAATCCTAAATATTACAATGATACACATGCTTTATCCTCCTAAGTAAAGTTAAATTCTCTAGCTTTTTAAAAGATGACCATAGGTTTTCTAATTTGACTTACACAATTGTGAAGTGTATTAATTCATGGTATTATTTTGATTTGTTCAGTTTTGGTACTAAGGACCTCATACTTGCCAGGCAGATGATATGCCACTGAGATATACCCTCAACCCTAATTCATATTTTCAATTAAATTTTATCTCTATCTTTATAAAGAGAAAAAAGTAAAAATAATGATATGGAATTTCAAAACAAGAAAATAGGAATTAACAATGGTTATTATATCGCATATTATTATCTTTGAAGTAATTGCTCAGATTCCCAGATACAGGCATGCAAAACTGAATAGATATACAAGCATAAATCATTTAAAAATAACAGAAACTAGTGGTACAGTTATCTTAACTATTGTGTGTGTGCATTTCCTTCTCCCACCCCAGTTATGCTTTCACTTCCAGCAGTTTCTTTCCCTTTCACATTATCTAGTGCACATTTTGTTTCTTATTTACTTTTTCAGTTTCTTGCACTAGGGAGACAATAAGATATTTAGTCTAATTTATTTCACTTACGAATATGGTCTCAAGTTTCATATGCCAATGAAAACCTCGAGTTTCTCTTTCTTTATAGCTGAGAAGAACTGTATTATATAAAAATAACACATCTTTTTTACCCATTCTTTGGTTGATGAATACTTGAGTTATTTCCAGGAATAGCTTTCACAGATTATGTAGAGTGCACAATAAAGATGGTGCACTCACACCACATGTTTTTGTGGTATGAAATCTTTAATTTTTCTGGGAAAAAAACTTGCAGGCAAATGACTGGGTCCAATGATACTTCCAATCTTAGGGTTCTGAGGAATATTCACACTGATATCTACAGTGGTTGTACCATTCTAAACTCCCACTAACAGTGGAGAACAGTTCCACTGCCCCTATTGCAATTGTTACTGGTTCACATCTTGATGAGAGCCATTCTTTCTAAAATGAGATGCGATCTCAGTGTTGCTTTAATTTGCATTTCTCAAATGATCAGTGATGTTGAGCATTCTTCATATATTTATTTGCCAGTTATATTTCTTCATCTGAGAGGACATATTCATCTCAGATGCCATTTGTGCATTTGATCTTTGAATTTTGATTTTTAAAAATTCTTTGTATGTTCTAGATAGAAACATTTGTCTGAGGGACAATAGGCTAAATGTTTTTCACAAATTCATCAGTTTTCTTTTTACTCTGTTGGTGATTTCTTTGTAAGTGAAAAAAAATTTCAAAAAGATGAGATCGCAGTTGTTTATTCTTTGAAACATTTCACAGGTGGTTTGTATTTTTGTTCATGCACTCTCTATCTACCCCTATGTCTTTTAAGAGTTCTACCTACTTTCCCCTAGAGTGATTCTGCTTTAATATTTAAATCTTTGATCCATTTTGACTTTAGCTTAGCACATCGTTATAGATATAGGTCTAATTATAGTTCTTGTCATGTGGGAAGCAGGTTTTTCTAGCATCATTTATTAAAGAGGCTATCTTTCTTCTAGTGAATGTGTTTGGCTCCTTTGTCAAAAATAAGGTGGCTGAGTGTGTCTGTAGTTGTACCTGCATCTTCTCTTCTGTTTCATTGATTCTTAGGTCTGTTTTTGGTCATTACCATGCTAAATTTTTTTCACAGTAACTTTTTAGTATAATTTCAAATTAGGGATTGTGGTGCTTTCCCCTTCCCTTTGTTTCCCAGGACTGGTTTTGCTATTGTAGGTCTTTCTGGTTCCAGATGAACTTTAGGAATCTTTTATCTGCTGATTTTTGATGTTATTTGCTAAAATTTTCATATTATTTTTTCTGTTGTTGGTTCCCTGTTTTTCTCTTCTATTTAATAACTTGTCATGGCTGGTGGCTTCTTTTTTTTTCTGGTGTTCTTGGTTTTGTGGTCTTTTTTATCTTTCTCTTTTTTATGCATTTAGTAAAGGGTCTATAGGGTCTCATTAAGCAGATCAGACTCATAATAATCCTCATGTTTCCAGACTTCCAAGTGCTAGGACTACGGGTGCACAGCACAACACCCAGTCTCAGTCTCCTCTCAGCATGCCCTGTGGTTGGACCAGCATGGCCACTGAACTACCTGGCCAGCCCTGTTATCTTTCTAATATAGCCTTTAGAGGATTTTGTAATGCTGGTTTGGTGGTCATGAATTTTTTTTGTTGTTCTTTCTCATGGAAATATCTTATTTCTCCATTGATTTTGAAAGATGGTTTTGTGTGGTACATCAATCTGGGTTGAAGATAATTTTCTTTTGCAGTTCCAAAATTCCTAATTCTAAGCCCTTCTTGATTTTAAGGTTTGTGTTGCAAAGTCTGCTGTGATTTTGATGGAATTTACTTTATAGGTGATTCTTTTGGCTAGCTGCTTTTAATATTTTGCTCTTATGCTGAATTTCTTTATAATTATGTGCCCTGGTGTACTCATGTATTCTTGATTTGGAATTTGATAACTTCATTTATTTTATGTTTAAGTCTCTATCCATATTTTGAAAGCTTTATGCCATTACTTCTGTGAAGAGATGTTTTATGTGTTTTGTGTTGTCTCATGCTTTCTCACTTGCTCTATTCAATTTTAGGTTATTGTTTGTTTCATCTTATAGCTATAATAGCTGTTGTTCTTTTGTGCTCTCTTGTATTTTTTATTTATTTTTTAATATTTATTTATTTTTTTCTTTATTTGGCACAGGGTCTCACTATTCAGCTCAGACTCATAGTGATTCTCCTGCCTCAGCATCCCTGGTGCTAGGGCTCCAGGCATATATCACCACCCTAGTTTCACTGGCCAGCTCCACACATGGCTGGCATGGCATGAGGTACCATGGACTGAACCTGGGTCCTCATGCTTACCGAGTGTCTCAGTCATTGTTCTCTCATTTCTGGGACAAATATTAAATACAAAACTGAAGGAAAGAAAGGTTTATTTATCTCATAGTTACTTTAGCCCTCCAGTTTCAGGCCATACACAACTGGCTCCAAGGCATAGAGGCACATGGGAGAGAAATCTCTCATAGTGGCAGCAAAGAGCATAGAAGAAATGTAGTAATAGTGACAGTAATGGCTACAGAGAGCAAGTCTCCTTTATGTTGCATTCAGGCTATCTGCCCCAGGCTAGCTAGCACCCGTAGCACTGCATCATGAATTAATCCCAAACTCTAGAAGTCTGCCTCATGACTGCATGAGGCTGTGGGGGGACACATACACACAAACCATAACATTCTGCCTCTAGACCCGAAAAGACTCATGCACATCTGTTTCTACAAAAGGTATTTTAGTCCATTTCTAAGAGGTACCAAAGTCCTATAGTTTTAGTATTGCTGGAAAGTCTAAGTCCTAATCTCTTCCAAGATCTAAGGCAAACTCTTAGCTGTATGCTCCCATAGAAATGAAAAGTTAACAACTTTCAACATACAATGACACATGATAAACCTTACCATTCTAAAAGGTAGGAACAATGGGGGACTACAAAGCATTGGGATCAAAGCAAGCCTAAAATCCAGCAGGGAAAATATTAAATCCTATTGTTCCATGTGGAACATCCAAAGCAATCTGTGAAGAGCTGTGAGCTTCAAAGGCCTTACAAGACTTCACTGCTACAACACTTTTGGTGGTAGTCCCGTGGCTTTTCTCTGGGCCTGGCTTTGCGCTCTTCTTGCAGCTTTCTCCAGACAATACACATTTCTGGCTTTTCCACACTTCTACGGTTTCCACTGAATAGGCTTTTCATTCTCTGCTTCACACATTGTCCTCTAAAAGGCACACTGCCTGGCCTCCCAGGCTTTCTGAAATCTGGGTGAAAGCTTTCTTAACCTCAGACTCCTGCATTCTGAAAGTACCTAAAACCAGATCCGCATGGGTGAGGCCAAATTTGATGCCAGGTGGAACAGTCACCAGACGTTCTTCTGTCTTGTATATTGAAGTTGATTGCCTAGATCCTGAGTACTTTGACCCTGATTCTGAGGAAAATATTCTCCATTCCAGCACCATTCTGGAACTTGGTGTGGCCCCTGCTGCAGCTGCCATTCTGGAACATGAGGATCTGCAGCTTTTTCCACAAAGGAAAGTCTCCCTCCCTTACAATTCTGAGGCTGCAATGAGTGGAAACCTGCCACTTCCTGTGATGCCCTCAGGCCATTCTTTCTATTCTCTAGCTCCTTCTCAGCAATGGAAGTCCTCTCATTTCAATCTTTGCATTTCACAGCTTTATTACAGCTTTCTTTCTGCCAAACACATATATTAAATCATCCTGCAAGGCTCTTTATTCTTGATTCTCAATGAAAATCTGACTAAAAGCCCCCAGCAATAGTCATGCCAGTGACTCAATATTTGGCTGCTTTGACATTTCTTTTGTCAGATTAATCAGTTCATCACATTCATTCTCAGTCTCAGGCAAAGTCTCTGGACAAAAGCAAAATGCAAACAAACTTTCTGTCAAGCCATAACACAAATCATCCAGAGTCCAACAACAAATGCAGTCCTTCCCAACAGAATCCTTCCTAGCTTGATCATTGCAGGCAGGATTTCTATCAGCCTTTTGGTCTTCTGAACTCTGACCAGAATCTCCAACACAGAACAGCCCAACTGTTCCAGCACTTTTTTTTTAAAAGCATCATCTCTGAATCTTTCCTATCTCTTCCCGTAAGCTATTCCCAAAATCTTATAATCCACATAGTCTGGTTTCGTCACAGCAATGATCTCACTCTTGCTACCAAATTCTGTCTCAACTACTCTTCTTTCATTGCTGGGGCAAATACCCAACACACAAAATGAAGAAAAGAAAGGTTTATTTAGCTCACAGTTACTTGGAGGTTTCAGTCCATGAGCAGCTGGCTCTAATGCAAAGTGGCACATGGCAGAGAGCAGTCTTTGATGGCAGTGGCAAATGGCAGAGAGGAAATACAAGAAGTAGGAGCAATGATGGCTACAGAGAGAAGTTTCCCTTGTGGTGCATTCAGGCTATCTGCTCCAGGCTGGGTGTTTCACTCACATCCATAATTCCAACACTGAATCAGGAATTAATAACAACCTCTAGAAGTGCATCTCATAACTGCATGAGGCATTGGGAGGACAATTACACACAAACCATAACACCAGGCAGGCTCTTAGGCCAATGTGTTATCTCCTCAGGCCCCCTCATGTTATTTTTAACAGCTTTTCCTGGTCACTGGTCACAATCCTGTGTTCTAGAGATTATATTCAGTCCTTACTTTCATTCATTCTGTTGAATATTCTTTCAATGGCATTTTTAAGATTTCTATTTGGATCTGTTTCATTGTTTCCATTATTTTCCTGAGATTTTCTATTTTTTTTTAAATTTATGTCTGTTTTCATGGTTTTCATTTTGATACTCATTTGTTTTAGCACCCAGGAAATTATTTTTTCTAGCAATTATTTTCTTCTATTCATTTTTTTTCCACTTTTGTTGTTATCATTTCAGAAAGTTCCAGTAGATGGCTTTCAATTTCGTTACCTCTTCATGTTCTGGACTTTTCTTGGATAGGCTTGGCATCTGCAGTTGCATTTTACTCCTTCATCTTGTTACTACTATTTTCTAATTTGCTTTAGCTTTTTTGCTGTGATAATGCTTGTAGATTTGTTATGTTACATGGCTTTAGTCCTGGTTAAAGGAAATGTCTGTTTCTCAAGATGTCTTTAGATGTAGGTGTTTCTTGATATTTTATTCTATCCCTAGAACCTAACTTCTCAATGTATTAAAAATATGAGGTTGCTATTTGACTCAGGGATCATTCCTTTGGTATTACACTTTGGTGATTTTTATGACACCTTACATTTGCAGTGCTGTCATACAGTGGAGAAGCACTGAATATGACAGGTACAACACTGTGGTTGAAGTAGTGTAACAAACAATAGCAATAAATTCAAGCACAGCATGACTACGGACAAACTATGGTAACTATTACTTGAATTAGCTTGATATATTTAGCCACACGTGCGATTTCTATAGTTGTGTAATTCAACTTATATCAGAAAATTGTACACAATGATTTTCTACTTAACAGAGTGATTGTACCCTGTTGTATATGGGGTTTAAGAGGCACGGTGGTGGACTGAAGAATGGAATGAGATTAAGTATAGTTGGAGTAAGATTAGATGTTCAACCAAGTTTTCAGTATTTACAGCACACAAGAGAGAAGGACTGGAAGAGAAAAATCTAGGAGTATTAAATTGAATTATAAAGAGAAGAGACACTGTTTGCTCATATGAAAATAGCATAAAATCAAGTGAAATAATTGACCATAGAGAGGAAAAGAATGAATGAAATAAAACAAAAAAGAGAGGTTAAAGATCTAATCATGGAAGAAAGAGAAAAGAGAAGCACAGGAAACAAAAGTAATCACATACACCAGAGAACAGCAAACATACAGAAATAAAAAAGGACAAAATATAACAGTAAAAATGAAAAAGAAAAGAAATAAGAAAGAAAAAGATAAAAAAGAAAGGAAGGAAGGAAGAAGGAAGGAAGGAAGGAAGGAAGGAAGGAAGGAAGGAAGAAAGAAAGAAAGAAAGAAAGAAAGAAAGAAAGAAAGAAAGAAAGAAAGAAAGAAAGAAAGAAAGAGAGCAAGCAAGATTCTGTTTTGTACATGTTTATCCCCAAGCACAGAACTGTTTCACTTAATGTACCACCTGCTGGCTGGAATTTTCCTGTTGCTTCTCAAAATTTCACTATTCTGCCTGTCTATGCCGTGAGTCCTGGCAAGAAGCCCTACTGCATGGTTAGCATTACTGATGGCCTTTGGGTCTTTCCTCACCCCCAGAAGCAGTGGAGGGCCCAGCCTTCTGGCCTACCGGCTCAGTTCACCTAGACGCCAGCAGCAGTGGCATGGGTGCCCAGGCACTGGCGCTACACAGTACCCATCCGTTAGTTATTAAAACAAAGACAACTTCACTTTGCACGAACTCTTACTCTTATACACCAAATGACATATAGTTACTAAAAATTGTCACTTCATCTGAAAACAGTTTGGGACTTTGAGTCCCACAGAGAAGAAAGAGATTTAAAACATAACATTAAAAGAAAATATCATGATAAAAAAAAGTAATGTGATTTATCTATTCTCTACGAGAGAGTTGTTTTGGTTTTCAATTCTGTATTTCTCAACTTCTTCAACCTATGTAACTTCTTATAAGGTAAACAATATTTTCACAAATAATTCCAATTTGGCAAACAATTCTAAAGTATTGTTTTTTAGTATATAAATTCTTAGATATGGAGTACTTTCAGTTCTTGTTTTAATCTTTATGGTCATGAATAATTCTCTTCTAAAAAAAGTCATTGACACTTCATCAGAATTGTGTTTATAATCTTTTCTCAAGGAGGATAAATTGTCTGGCAGGACCCATCTACCTTTATGGTTTCTAATCTACTTATTTCTAAAACTACAGTTATACTTCCTTGTAGCTTTCTAAGAACCAGTAGATTTCATTCATCTCCTGGTCATATTTTCATCTCCTGGTCATATTTTATTGATACCATTTTTAAGCCTGAAAGTGGGAGACTCAAAAACCTTGACTAAAACAGCACTGCTGAGACATGAGGATATTTCAGAGGAAAGTCACACCGAATATAGTAGTACCACTGATTTTTAAGGCAACAAAACTGTGTCAGGAAGACAAGAATATGCATGTGACCCCAAGAAGCCATTTCCAGACTGCGAAGGACTTTTACTTTATTGGTGCATCAGGGGTTCACTGATCTGATGTATGTACAGAAAAAAATAAATTTGCTTCTCTACCTCTTTCTAGCATATAAATTTACATAATATTTTAAAACTAATCAGCAGAACCCTCCAAAGCCTATAGAGACAAATTAGAAAAATTTCCCTGCTATTATTTTATTAAACACACACAGTTCTTAGCATGTGCACTATGGTCTTCTGCTCATGTCTTCTGTGCATTGCACAGCAAAAATTGAAAAAAAAATCCTGTTCACTACATAAACCACACACATGCACATGGAGATACAAATACAGACACACATGTACATTTGTAGCCTCTCATTCAAATAACATTCCAGAGTTTTATTAGGTTTTTTCTGTTTTACTACTTTGACCTTTACCACCATCATCATATTAATTGCTATTGAGCATTTACTACAAGCCAAGCATTACTAAGGTTATATTAGATATTATTCAGTTGAATCCTAAAACTATATGCATCATCAGATAATATTCTTAGGTTTGAATATATTGAGGAAACTTCCATTTTCCTTAATTGTCACCTATTGTAAGGGACAAATTTAGAAACTAACATCAGGTGTATATGTCTCCCAAGTCTAAACCACTGGGTCTTTCATATTTATCACTAGATGTACATGAGATTCATTTGCAAAATGTTAAATCATTTAAAAAAACTAAAATGCTATTATTTCCATACTCAGCTTTTTGCCTCTGTAGACACTAATCCCATCACCTATTTGCCCCAGGCAGGAGAGATTCTCAAGTGATATTTCAATGATTCTTACCTTCTACCTTCTCCTTTAAGATCACCTGTCCTAAGGCCGGCCAAATAGTTCAACGGATGCAGTGGCATTTATCGGGGGTGCGGTGCCAGCCCCGTACCAGGGCACCATGAGATAGTTCTTGAGACTGGTTGTGGTGGCACGCGCCTGTAATCCCAGCTCTTGGGAGGCTGAACACAGGCACTTCACTACAATTTCAGTCTATACAGTGAGACCCTATAGACCCTGTCCTAAAAAATATAAAATAAACAAAACAACAAAAGAAATCACCTGTTCTGAAGTCAAAACAACTCTCAAAACTGGGATGAATTATTTGTTCTTGCTCAGAAATTCTTAGGCACCAACTCTTTGATGTGTATATATGCACTAAAATGTAAATCCTAACAGCATGCGCCAGGGGAAATAATTTCATGTAAATATAAAATGTTGTTAACCAATTGTTGATTACATGCTGTAAAACATCTTCACCTAATTTTTTTCCAATACAAAAGTACAACAATGTCATTTCAGTGTAAGTGGCACAAACTATGACTGATCAAATGTAGGTATTCCACAAAAACAGAAACCCTAAAGCACTTTGGACCCCAGAAGAGAAGTAAATTTAAAAACAAATCAAAGTAGAGTTGTATTTTAACATCAGTTTGAAAAGGGAGATTTAACTTCTCCTCAAAATAAAAATAAAAATGGAAGGAATTAATTCAAAAGATATTTTTAATAATCCTTAGAGCCTTTTAAAGACTACCCACCACCAAAGTATAATCCCATGATCATCTTCAGTAGCAGCTCTCTAAAATCGTCATGACAACACAGCATTCTATATGAGTCCCCTATGTCCAAAGTTTCACTTACCCATGGTCAAATACAGTCCTAAATTTTTTTGACAGAAAATTCCAGAAAAAAACATTTCATAGGTTTAATTAACTTTATTAGGTTGTACTAATTAATCATTCTTTCATTATTAGTCATTGCTGTTAATCTTATAGTATGCCTAGTTTTTAAGTTAAAGTTTATCAGAAGTATGTATACATTGCTATGCATTGAGTGACAGTTCAGTTGATGACAGATGGCATGTGCAACAGTGATTCTGGAAGATTGTTCAGGGACACAGGAGCTATCTTGCTCTGCAGAAGTCATCCTGTGATACACACACAAGAAAAAGCTCAACTAATAGTACGTCTCAGAACATACAGCCATCATTAAGGAACATGTGGCTGTGTAGGAAAATCATAATATACATAGAGTTGCTGATACCCCTGGCTTCAGACATCCTCTCGGGGATGGGGGGATAAAATGTATCCCCGTGTTGAACAAGGGACAACTGTTTTCCTGTGATGTGCAGCGAGTTAGTCACTATCCACATGTAGCGACTGAACACTTACCTTGTGGTTAGTGTTACTGAGGAAATGAATGTTTAAGTTTTGTTTTCTTTTTTAATGAAGTTCAATTTAAGAAACAACCATGATAACTGGTACTGTACTGGACAGCTGAGCTCTGCAATATAAGTGTTTAACCTCTGAAAGCCATAGTAATCCTTCTCACTATTCTTGTACTATTTAAAGCAGAGCGCACTTCCTACACTGAGAAGCAGCAGAAGCTGAGGACTCACCACACTTACCTGCACTCAGTCTGACATCAGTGCACAGCTGATCATTTCACAGGACAAGCCAGTTACTTCCGAAACACAGTCAAGCCTGTATCCTTTCCAGAACACCTTCAGACAATGGAACTGGGCTTGGTGTCTACTAGAGCCCTTCATATCTGGACACACATGGGAAAGTAAATGTCTCTGAAATAAGGAGGAGAAATTTCCTGGGTCCTCAGAAAGGTGGCACAGACTTTCCATCTCCACATAGATCCTCAGCCTGTGTGTACGAAGTACCCATGGAGCACAAATGGATTTTGTGTTTATACTTGGTTACATCCCAAAGATATCTCATTATGTGCATGTAAATATTCTCTAATCTGAAATCTAAAACACTTCTGGTGATGAGCATTTTAGATATGGGATACTTAAAGTGAATAAGCAAACATATAGCAGACTTAAGTTTAGTTCTTTGAAGCAGCAATGAATTGCCCCTTTAAAGTAGGCTTATTCTTTGCATATGTGGTGATAGTGATAAAGAATCCTGATGAACTGATTTGCTCCTTTGACTCTGGTGTGATAAAAGGCAGTTGTGTCTCCCAGACACCAATGGGGTTAAATTGTGCTGCATAGAAGTAGAGTTATGTGCGCTGTGGTCTTGACCTTGAAGGGACACCAGACCCAGTAGGATCCAGAGCTTGAATCAGCCAGCATTGGAAAGAACACAACTTAGTGGAAAAATATTAAAAACACAATGAAAAGAAGTAAGAGGAAAGTCAGGGAGCACAGGATCCATCTGTGTCTCTGCTCTCTGCAAGCTTAATTTTCCAATACTTCACGTAATTCATGTACTTCAGTACAACTCCTATGTCTGAATAGAAGCAACAAAAAATAAGACAATTCAATTTTATTAAGCAGATTATCTATATCCCCATAAAATACTAGAATATAGAAAACATATATGTATATATAGTGATCAATATTGATGTGCAGGTGACCAAAGCCTAAGAGTGTTTTCTCTTACAATATTTGAGGAGGCAACACATCTATAACTTAGAAAATGAACGCTTACCAGATATTAAATATTCTGTGACTATGAATCAGCAAGCTTTTAGACTATGAGAAATAAATTTCTAAAGCTTATAAACTAGTTGTTTTAGACTGTAGTACTCCAGCACTCCAGCACACTGGGGAAGCTTATGACACAGCACAGATAAATTCACACTTAGCTACCCATATGTATGTATGTA
>PVKA01041988.1:0-17706 GCA_004027165.1 Ctenomys sociabilis
GGGAAGAAGGAAGGAAGGAAGGAAGAAGGAAAGAAGGAGGGAAGGAAAGAAGGAAGAAGGAAAGAAGGGAGGGAGGGATGGAGGGAGGAAGGAAGAAGAAAGAAAGAAAGGAGGGAGGGAGGGAAGGAAAGGAAAGGAAAGGAAACAGAGAAAGGAAAGGAAAGAGAGAGAAAGTCCCAGCCATGCCTAGCGCTTGGACAGGGCTCCCCAGTCTGCAGCTCCACGTCTGCCCCACCCTTGTCATCTGCGCGGCCCGGCCCTCCAGCAGAGCGGGACAGCCTACTTGAGGCAAACTTTCTCTGTATAAAGTCAGAGGACATGGGCCGCCTGTTGTCCAGGTATGGCTCCATGCCTACCTCCCGTGCGTCTCTTCATCCATAAACTCAGATAATTACGGTAATTGCCTCACAGAACCCCATAAGGCTGACATTAGATGCTGTGAAAAGGGAGTGGACACGCAGCTGTTTTTACTGTTCTCCCTTCATAGCTTGCTAGGGCAGAAAGACACCCATCCTAGGCCCTATGGATCACCTGACTTCGTGCTTTTCCAGCTTACATTTATTTTATTTGTAAAATAAAATACTGTGAATGGATCCTTTGAATATCAATGAATGATATTCGTTAAGTGATATTCTCATGAGAATAGAGATGCCAGGCACTCTGCCCAAACCTGTCAATCTTTCTCATTTCTGGCCCATTATTACTATAATAGTAACCACCATATCAATGGGGCTTTTCATGGCCATTTCTTCATGTAACCTTTTGTGACAGTGCTATCAGTTGGGCAGATAGTAATTTTAAAAATGGGGAAGCTGAGGCCCACATTGATGAAGAAATGGGGAAACTGAGCTGAAGCAGAGAGCCCAGGTGTACTAGGCAGTCACAATCCAGCTTCCTGATCCAGAGGCCCAGCACCCTGCCATAGGCCTGCTAGCAGCCAGCAAACAGCACCCAACGAACTGTTCCATTGCAGCCAGAGGCTTCAGGCTGATGTGATTTATTGAACCCCACAAAACACCCATGTCAGCGACAACTCCCGCCACATGTCATCTGCGCTGTTATTAAAAATCAGTGCTCTGGGGGCAAAGAAGTACCCGCAGTGACAGTGTGCAATCTGTTACTGTCATTTATTTATTATCCACCTTCTCTGGGGAGTTTGAGAATGGAAACATCAGCAGAACCGTTTTCCCATTTCCAATTGAACACAGCGGGAGATGAGCGCATCTCACTGGCCAAGGCAAAAGCTGGACCAGTGTCCCCTTCCCTGCTCCCACTCTCCCCTCTCGACCCCTGTCTTTGCCTGCCATCCCTGCATAACAGTTCTGTATGTGGGCTTGCAGATGGGGCCGCTATCAACTTTGAGCAGACCTGTGTGCATATGCTTTTAATTGAAGTTGGGACAACTCGTGTAAGAGGGAGAGAGAAATAGCATTGGCCTCTCTCTGCTCTCTACTGGGGTGGGGCTGAGCATCAGCAGCCTGCCCAGGGTTTCTTCTCCGCCTGTATGTCCCTCCCTGGTGCCCGTACTATCATTAGTCAGTCTGAAATACACACAAACATACAATACCCTGGTGCCTGCTTCTTGACTTCAGAATTAGTAGGCTTTTGGCATCACTGTTTTAGAATCATGGGATCTTAGGGATAAAAGGAGGTCTCTCAAATTCTCAATGCAGCCATCTATCTCAGCGGAGAGCAAATATTTACTGCATAAAGGCCAATTCAGGAAAAATAAAAGTGGTTTACAGGCTACAATTTTATGATATCTGTATCCTTTCTCCGAGTAACTGCACATATAGGAATTTATGTTAAAGAGCAACTCAAAATGAGGGAAACATTCTGTGCATTAAAATCTTTGTTGCACTGTTATTTTTAACCTAAGCTTTAAATATCACCACAGTGGGGAAATTTGTGAGTAAGCTGTAATACAACCAGTCAGTGAGGTATAGTTATTAAAAGAGGTAAAGAAGGACCAGCAAAATAGCTCAGTGGACTAAGCACCTGCTTATGCAAGCACGGGGATGGGGGTTCGATTCCCAGTACCATATGTGGCACTGGCCTCGCCCCCAGGCATGCTGAGCCTCCACTGAGACTGGGCATGGAGGCATACGCCTATAATCCTAGCGCTGGGTAGGCTGTGACAGTAGGATCCCTATGAGTCTGAACTGCATAGTGAGACCCTGTATCAAATACATAAGAAAAGTAAGCTAAAAAAGGTAAAGAAGAGCACTAGATAACAATATAGGGAAGGGTTTATCACACATCATTTACATGAGTAAAGAAACATATAGGTTAATTATAAGTTCTTCACATTTATGTCTAGAAGATGTAACTTGTCTACAAGTTAGGGAGTAGAAGAAAGGTCTTTGAAATCAGGAGTTCTTATCTGCAGCTGCATTTCTATAGCCTCTTGTTTTCTAAAGATTTCATTAGTATGAAAATTTCAGAAATGATCAATGTTTAGTGTTTGATGAAAAGAAGAAGATGAATATTAAAAGGCCAGAAAGTGATCAGAAACCAATAGAAGACTTGGAATGCGCAGTATTTATGGATGTGGGTGTGTGATATTGGGGGGGTGCTGTGTATGTGTGTTATGTAGTGCATGCATGTGTGTGCTGTGCATATGGATGGTTTGTGTGTGCTGTGCGTGTATGTGTAGGGTATGTTTGTGGGTGGGTATAAATGAATTTCAGTGCAAAACAGGGGTGGGCAGCAGCCTTGAGTATAAGGCACTGTTTGAAAGCCTTTTCCTACTTCACTAACCTAAAAGTAGCTAGAAGAGCACATTGTTTTGCACACTGGAGTTCTTCCGGGACCCACGCATGCCCTGATCTTTGCCCCACACTGAGTCACATGCCTCACATGCGTGTGGTCCCCACTGTCACTCTCCATTCCCAGCCACCAGAGGCTATCTGGAACTGGTTAGCATGCGGGAGGCTGGTCGTGGACTTGTGACACAGCCAGCAGGGCTATCATTCATCATGCTCAGTATTTTTAGCTCCAACTCGCTGAAGCAAGATGGTGCTGTTTTCGCATGTGCAGCTTATAGACCACGTGAGTCCTTCCTATGGCCAGTGTCTCTAGGAAGGGCTCCTGCTGCCCTTTGTGTCATTACCTTCCACACAAGGAGGTTACCCACACATACGCAACTTGACTGCCCTTTTGAGCAGTTGTTAGACATCAGAAAATTCTCCAGGTGAGCAGAGGGTGACTCCCAATATGAACCTCAGGTTGGCCTTTTTATAGCTCCAAAATAAAAATAAATGAAAAGTTTAGCCGTAAAATCTTACATATGAAAAGTCTTAAAAAGTTTTCCACCCAGACCTTGCATTTATAAGCTGAAGAGACCAATTCAGAAAGATTAGTGACTTGCTCAGGATTTTTCCCTTATTTATCCTTCCCTAAACCTGCTAAACTCGGAGTAGGAGAGAGCAATGAATGAGGGACAGTGCTAATCATGGCAAGTCCTTGTCTAGAGAGGGAGTGGCCAGTAAGCACCTGCAGCCTACAGGTGACACCTGAGAGAAGAACCTGTGGCTACAGAGGGAGGCTCAGAACCCAGGCCTGGCCATGTGAAAGGCTTCCTGAAAAGACAGTGACTGTGCACTGTACTCAGGGCCAAGCACTTCAGTTACATCACCATAGCACCCTTCACCCTGTGTACAGTTGTCTCTGTTTTCTCACTCTTCCCTCATTGCTGGGACAAAATATCCGACACCCAAAATGAAGCTTCAGGTTTATTTAGGTCATGGGGATTTTAGTCCATACTGAGCTGGCTCCAAGGCAGAGTGGCACATCACAGAGGGCAGCAGTTCGGGGCAGTGGCAAAGAACAAAAGAGCAAAGGGAAAAGCAGCAGCACAGGCAGCTAGCTAGCCTCCCCCCGCCCCCCTTACACTGTACTGCAGATTTCCCAACCAAGGGCCAGGGCGTAGCACTCATACCTGCAGTTCCAGCTTTGGATCAATTGTCAATCACAAACACCAGAAGCCGCTCCATGATTATATGAGGCTTTAGGGAGACAACTTGACACAAACTTTAACACCATTTCACAGAGGAGTAAACTGAGGCTGAGTGAAACAAAGTAACTTTCCCCACTGACACAACTGGTGGGCAGTGGTGTCAGGATTTGCCTTTGACACTGTTCACTTTCAGAATCATTCCTCTTAGCTTCTACTGCCAAGGCTGAGACCAAGAATCTAGTAAGGGTTCTGGCAGTGGGGGTGAGAGTGAGGAACAGTCTCAGCAGGAAGGATGCAAGTGCCTGAAGAGAGGCCCTGAAGTGCGCAGACAGCCACAAGGTGCGGGCTGAGCTCTTCCCCCTGCATCCCCCTCTCTCCCCATCCCAGGTCATTGCTGTCTTTCTCCTCACCCCTTTTAGACCTTTCCAGAGAGCTGGAGAGCCATGACCTGTGAGGAATGAAGTGTTTTCCTCCTTGCCCAGAGACGCCTCTGATGTGTGGAAGGGCGGACTTAGATGAAAGGATATGGGCCCGGGGCCACTCTGACAAACTCAGTGTGTGTCCTCTGCAGTCCTAGGATCAAGAATTGGGACCTTTTACCACCCTGAAAATGAGCAAGATGCATGAGTTCAAGTTTCTGCCCTATATGGGGAGCTCTTTGGGAGGACTGGCCCTCAGATACTTCCAAGAACCTAGAAGGGCCAGGCTGATGTGATTCTCCTGGGCAGGCCTTCCTGTGGGTCTTGGATTGGGTCCTGCATCACCTGCAGTATTTGCATCACCTTTTTGAGTTTATGAAGTGGTGTATCAGACCCTTCCTCATGAAGGGCAGAGAACATTAGCTCAAACCACCTTAGGTCTGAAAAGAAAATTTATTAACTCAGATAACTGAAACATTCACTGGTAAGTAATGGGCTGTGTGGCTGGATGCAGGGTTGCAGGCATGTTCCTGAGTAGGTTTCATCTGACATTATAGGTCCAGAGAAATCCAAGAAGTGTAGGAAAGTTCCAGCTGTCCCCCTGTGAAAGTTGACCTCTTAAGTCTATTGAATAGACAGATTGAGAAAAAGCACATAAACACACATGCACACGGGACTGGTACAAAGTACAAAAATGCAAAGCAGGATCAAACGAATGAATCTTAAATAACTCCTTCATGGAAAAGAATGGAGTGGGGGTGCTGTGGGCAATTTTACAGGGGTAATAAATAAAGTTTAAGGGAGAGAATGATCCCAGGAAATGTGGACAAAGTCCCTCTTAGGCTCTTGCTAAGGTGTTTGATTTTTTTGCCTCTGTGATGTAAGTTTACTTTTGCTGGCTTAATGAAATATTAGTAAAAAGACTGAAGATACTTACATTTCTTTGTCATTGATCTGGTCCTTGGTAAGGGAATTTAGGAAAGTTCTTTCCTATGCTACAGGAGAGAGGGTCAAGGGAAACATAGGGAGCAAGGATGTAGGGTATGGTCAGAGAGATCTTGAAGTTGCTCCTGTAGGTCAGCGTGTCACAGCACCACATGCTGGGGTGTCATTTTCTGAGCCTCCCAACTCACTGAGATCACATGTTTGACATCAGGGCACACGCTGTGGCTAGGTGGGCCTGACCTGTGCCGTGACTCTATTCAGACCACACCCCTTGGCCTGAGAGCTGGAGAGGAAAAGAGAGGACTGCTGCAGAAAAGGAGGCAGTGACCCTAAGCAACTGCACCCCTCAAAATATGTCTACGTCTTCAAATAGATACTAGGAATTCCTTTATGTTAGAGTACAAAGCCTGAGGCATGGAAAGATGATCCATTGTCTTGATTTACAAAGCCAGAGGATCAGAGGAAGGATTCCAACCCATGCAGTCTGACTCCAGAGCCCTGGTTCCTAACTTCAGGTGACCTACGAGTGGTCTGCCCTGGTCAAAAGTGAATTCACTAACTCACACTTAAGTCTAGAGTAGCTGCTAACAACCTGGTACAAACTGAGCACTAGTGATTCAGAGACTCAGAGTTTAAAGAGCGCAGAACTAAAAGAGGGGCTAAGTCCCAGTCTTGTTCTTATGATGCCCATCATGGCATCTTGAAATTTCCAGTGTACCTTAAACATGCTTTAAAAATCAGATGGTGGAAGGGAATTGCAAGTCTGGAAGCTGAGCCACTGGGAGTCCTGAAAGTTGCTAGCCAGGCTCAGTTCCTATGAAGAGTGATGGAGAAGGAAAGGAAACAATGAGTGTTTCTCGAGGAAACATACTCCTCCTTTTCTCTGCCCTCATTAGGGTGGTAGTTTAACATGGAAGGGTCCTCCTCTGGAGGTCAACCAGTGTGAGATCTTGCAGCACAGGCAGCTTTCTCTAGATTTCTCTGCAGTGTCGTGGTACACTTTGGCCCCCTAATTCCATAGTTTATAGAGTGCTCAACAGCCCAGCTCACAATAGATGGGAACATGACTTACAGATATCACAGCACCAAAGCTGCCTGGGGCTCATTCGGTGTTTAAAAATTAGAGATTCTGACAGGCGTGTTGGTGCATGCTGGTAATCCCAGCATTTGGGAGAGTGAGGCAAGAGGATCGCCACGAGTTCAAAGTCAGAATTAGAGTTTCATGCCCCTGACAGCCCACAACTCATTTATAAATTCTTTTTTTTTTTTCTTTTTTCCTCTTTTTGGTGCAGGGTCTCACTCTTGCATGCAGCCCACAATCACAATGATCTTCCTGCTTTTTGCTTCCTGCGTGCTGGGATTACAGGCATTCATCACCAAGCCCGGCGTGCTGGGATTACAGGCATTCATCATCGAACCCTGGTCCCTGCACTTACCTAAGCAGGTGCTTAGTCCGCTGAGCTATACCGCTGGCCCTTCATTTACAAATTCTTAACAACAAGGCTGGGTCCATTTGTGAAATAGCAAGCAGCCATAGTCATCTAAAACAGTAGCAAGGCAGGAGCTCATAGATTCACAAATCATCATGTGAATTACATACTAAATGGTGCTAATAAGCTAGTGGGACTAAATGGTACTTCTAGCTCCTCCTTTCCCAGGGAGATAAGAAGCCACCATGAATACTGTTTGGAAAACTGCTAGCCACCTTCCAGCCATCCTGGCTGCCTCAGAGTGGAGGAAGACTTTCACCTCTCATGAACTAAAGGGGGCCAAAAGAGCTAGAGCTGATGGTGATGAGCATGACAATAAGGATAGCTAGGAGAAAGAAGAGAGGACGGGGTGGAGAAAACTGATGTGGATATAGAGGAGTGAAACCTCCAACCTGAAAGATACCTGGGTCAAGTTTGTGTTCTCTAAAACAAAAGAATGGGTTTTAGGAATGATGGAGGTTAAGAGCAGATATATTTATTGGGTGAAAGAAAGTTTCTGTCCAAGAGAAGGAACCCGAGTGGGTTGCCAAGGACCCTGCCTTTTTTAGGGGTTTTATAGAGCAAAACCACGAGGTGAGACAGATCTGAGGTAGGAAACATGAACTTGCAAGATGAGCATGAAGTGGGACAAAACTATGGTCCACCAATAAGATTATAAATATAATTGCTCAGGAAAAAGTTGACTAAATCAGGATCAAATGTGGAAGTGAGTCACATGGCAAGTGGACATGAATGCAGAACAGGGGTTCTTCCTGCAGGGCATTGGGTAGTGACTTTTCCTGGCTCTTTCATGGTGATTAATACCTGTGTAGAATATCAATCCTGATGTCAATCCCTAGGGAGATGTGGCAGCATTTGTTTCTCTTTTGTCTTGAGGTTGACCCACAGTGGGAGTGCCTTTCTCTCCCACAGTCGCAAGGTATCTTGTCTTCCATATTGGGTGCTTTCAGGTCCTAGACCAGACTAGCTGCAGTAACATTTCTATCTAACTCAGCTGCCTACAACAATATGCTTATTTTATGCAGGGTAGCATGGGTAGCATGGATAGGTAGCATGATGGATGGATGGATGGATGGATGGATGGATGGATGGATGGATGGATGGATGGATGGATGGTTGAATAAATGGATGGATGGATGGATGAATTGATGGATGGATTGATGCATGGATACATGGATGGGTGCATGGACGCATGGATGCATGGATGGATGCATGGATGGATGGATGCATGGATGGATGGATGGAGAAATCCTGCAGTAGAATGGAAGTGAGGACCTTGCTAGAAAACAACTGTTTAAACCCTTAACCCTTGAAGCAGATCAGAATCAATACACCTAGAAACTTAGCAAAAACACAGTATCTTAGACCACACCCATATCCACAGAATCAGCATCACTGACAAGGGGGCTTAGCAACTAGCATATATTCTAGAACCAGTGTTCACTCAGTGTGAGAGACACCCCCCCCCCCGCTTTATTAAGTATAATTAAGTTCCCATCTCTGTTTCAGCTAAAGACCCAGGGCAGGCTAAGTTTAGTTGAAAGGAAAACAAAAGAGCTGGTTCATTAGTTACCATGCTGTTTATACTTGTGCTGTCAATGCTAATTGCCTCTTTGTTTTACTAGGGCTCCCTGCCTGCACTAAAGTTATTAGTCCTTACCCTTAAGGGGGCTTTATCACCAGTTCTGTTGATGGTGCTCATCAGTCACTAAAGAATCCTGTGACTCTCACTCACCTTGCATTTCACAGACCAGACCCAAAGTAAGCCATCATTGTGGGGCTTTTTTTATGCAGTTGATGATTAACCCTTTAATGGAGGATGCCATCCCAAAGCATAGACTCTCATTCTGTAAGCACAGAGCACTGTTCAGTCTGTTTCTACCTAGACCTGTCCTCTGTCCCCTAGGCATTTGTCAAATTCTCAGTATTTATGGCTATTTTGCAAGTGAAAATAGCTCTTAGCTGCCTACACTGTCATTGCCTGACCCTTGGGGCTGTCAAGAAGAGGCACTTAGATGCACACTGGTGTCAGACTCATACATGTGCATGGCCAAGCCCTTTCCCATCCAGACAAATGTCTGGCTCCAGGGAGTGCCCCAGTCCTAAGTGCCACCTCCCTCTACCAGCACTGCTGGGACTGACAGCATTTTCAATCTACCTCAAACTTAAGAGGAGTATAAGGGATCCAGTTTAGTGAACTCCTTTATTTATACCAGATTTTCTTCAAGATCCTTTCACTGATGTTAATAATGGCTCATCATTTAGCACTTCGAAAATGCCATGTGGATTGTCCACATGGATTAATACATCCAGCACAGCCCTCTAGGAAATCTTACCCTGCTCAATCCAGAAACAGAGGCTCAGAGAAGGTTAAGCACAGCTGGTAAGTGGTAGAGTTAGGCTCAGAATGCAAGGAAGGTGGTTCCCATGCTTATGAGCTTAACCATAGCAAAAGCACATCATATCCCTGCAACTTCAGGGATTCCTACAGGGAGCTCGGCCTCTCCATTTTTCAGTTACAGAAATGGAGGCCCAGAAAAATATCTCCCCACTAAAACAGACTGACTTCTGATTCCATCCCAGGTGTCAGCTGTAAATGTGCAGCTGCTTCTTGCCTAAACGCTCAGCCTCCGGCCCGTCCTTGCTCCTGAGGCCGGCTGAGGAGCACCCACAGCCCTTCAGTGAAAGGGTGCGCTCAAGCACAGCTGAGGGCCAGCTGGGCTGGCCAGGCTGCGAGAGTGCGCTGGGTCCAGGAGAGTGTGCTGAGCTCCACTGTGACTGGGCCCAACCTTCTGACCTGTGCCTTCTGCCTTAGAACCCTTCATGGCAACGACATTTCCAGTGTTCCTGAGGGCTCCTTCAATGATCTGACATCTCTTTCCCACCTGTAAGTAGCCATAATTCTCTGCATTGTACATTCACTGAAAACAGAAAATGATGATAATGCCAGCCATAGTGCACTGTGTGTTCGTCCCATGTGTATCAGTGGGCATTCCTGAAACTCTGCCCAGTCGGATCTGGGAGGCCCAGTGCTACTAAAATCAGGGATATTCAGATCCCTTGTATTAGATAGATAGTATTTCCATGTAGTCTATTTACACCCTCCTGGATACTTTAAATCATCTCTTGATTGCTTACAGTAACCGATACAGGGTACATGCTATATAGTTATTGTGCTGTACTAGGTAAAGAATAATGACAAGAAAACAGGTCTATTTTCATGTCGAGTCCAGTTGCAATTTTTTATGTTATTTCCAATCCACATTTAGTCGAACTGCAGATAGAGAACCTACTACAGTAGGTCTTCTGAATTCTACAACAGTGTGTCTGTCCTGCACATATTTGTCTTGTTCTTCACTTCAGATGCCTTCAAAGGAGATGCAATTGTGTAAGCTGTTTAATAGAAGCTACAAAAAAAACGCTTATATGTAGAGAAGTGATCGGATTTATTTCTTACAGCAGTAAGGCATTTTATCACTCTATATATGATGCAAGTAAAACTTGGAAAGTTAAAGAATTTGCCCAAGACTTGCATAGCCAGTAAGTAGCAGAGCCTCGGATCAACCTGAGGTTTCCTGTAACCCTACAGCACCTATTCTTAACCATTCTGCATTCTGGGCAAGTGGGCAAGGAAACGAAGGACCATAGATATTAACTAACTGGCTGCTACTCACACAGGAACATAACTAGACTTTGGACTGGAACTCAAGC
The DNA here is from genome assembly GCA_004027165.1 of Ctenomys sociabilis. Taxonomy (NCBI): domain Eukaryota; kingdom Metazoa; phylum Chordata; class Mammalia; order Rodentia; family Ctenomyidae; genus Ctenomys; species Ctenomys sociabilis. The sequence goes on from PVKA01041988.1 coordinate 10,524, forward strand.
TCCCTGATCTCAGAATAGCCTTTTCTTCCTTGGATCAGGGATTACCAGTTTTGGTATTTGGAGTTTGATTCCATTTCTCTATTGGGGAGATGCTTTTGAATTTCTATTTATTCTATATGTATATTTAATTATTTTCATATTGTACATATTATATATTAATATTATTATGCACATATTATAAATTCATAAGGCTTAAGTCCTAGAATTTTCTTCCCAGATATTGCTTTTAGAGATAGCTACAAGGAACTACACCCTCCTTGTCTGCATGTTCATGCTTAGTGGTCTGAAGTTGCTCCATAAATTCTGAGTTTCAGAACCTTCTCTGCAGAATATATCCTCCAGGGGACCCTCCAATTGGACACAAGAGCTACACAATGAGGTAGCTGTACTTCCAGAAAGCTTGGAGAAAGCAGGATTGGGTTAGGCTCAGGATAGAATTGTATAAGGGTAGTAAACGCAAAGCCTTGGAAGTGAGAGGGACTTGGGTGAGGGTTAGAGCATCTACCTGATTTGAAGTACACTCTGAACACCTGGACTTGGCTACCAGTCTCCACCTCAGGCATTCTCAATCAAACCAACGTTGCAAACTTTTGCTTTGACCTAGGAGCCAAGCAGGTGGATGGAGCCCACGGGCCCATTAGGAAGGGGGCCCTAACTTCTCGCTCTGCCTTTTAGGGCACTGGGAACCAACCCGCTCCACTGTGACTGCAGTCTGCGTTGGTTGTCAGAGTGGGTGAAAGCAGGGTATAAGGAGCCTGGCATTGCCCGCTGCAGCAGCCCAGAATCCATGGCAGACAGGCTGCTGCTCACCACTCCCACCCACCGGTTCCAGTGCAAAGGTTGGTGCTGCCCACCCACCCACTTCCCTGCCCATGCGGTGTCTTCCCTGTCTCCAGCACCCTGTCACAACCGGGCATCTCCACAGAGGTGACTTCTAAAGCCATTTTCCTGTCTCTCCTGTGACTCGCAGAGAGACTCTAATGCTGAAATCAATATGGAGGCATAAAGATTTTTTAATCCTTCTGTCCCCTATGGCCTTCTGCTGCTGCCTTCTTTGTTCATTTGATTGGTTGGCTGGTTGGTTTGGTTTTTGCTGGAGATGAACCGAGGGCCTGCAGCATGCTACACACCACTGAGCCGCAGGCCTAGACTCTGATGTCATTTTCACATAGTCATCCTGCAGTAGCCACAGGGAACCGGAAAGAGGGTCCCCCACAAATATACATCACAATATGAGGACACTCGAGTTTTTTCTATAAAATGGTGTTGTGTTTGCATATAACTTTTATAGATCTTGCTATATATTTTAAATGATCTCTAGATTATACATAACATCTAATGCAATGTAAGTGGTATATAAAAAGTTGTTACACTGTATTGTTTAGGAATACTGATCCCCAAAAAGAAATCTGTACATGTTTAGTGTAGGCAAAATTGTTTTTCCAAGTATTTCCACCATGACTGGTTGAATCTATGAATCTATCCATGTAGGATATGAAGGTCCAACAATATCTAACGCACTAAGTTCATATATATATATATATATATATATATATATATTTCTGATTGAAAGCATCTTTAATCTCCATTTTTATCCATCATTATTAGATTTTTTTCCCACTTTACTATAGCAAACATTCTGTGCACGTGCTTTGTACTGGCTGCATCATTACCATGATAACATACGCTGAGGCTCTTATTACATGGTAGTATCTTATACACTACAAGTTAAAGTAGGAAAGGTTTATTTCAGCTCAGTTTACAGAGGTTTCCACCCATAGCTGGCTGGCTGCGAGGTGGGGTGATGTGGCAAAGGTGAAACAGTTTATGGTGTGGCAGGGCAGACAGGCAGCAGGCAGCTTGCAGAGCAAGCAGAAAGAACAGCACCCAAGCTGTCTCGCCCTTTAGCCCATTCAGACTGCAGCCTTTTCGGAGGTGCTGTCCCTACTCAAGGTGGGGTGCCCTTAATTCTAGTGCAACTCCCTTAATCTAGCATAATATCCACAATCCCAATGTCACCCTCCTCCTAAAAGTCCCATGGATGACTGTTACACCCACATGCAAGCCATACAGGTAAGTACTCTATTAAGCAGTGTTTTATTAATTAGTACATGTTAGTACTGTTGTGTTAATCATATAGGACAGTGATGTTTGTTTTGGTGAAATAGTACCAACATATAGTATGTCTTGAACATTTTCAATCCCTTTTTCTTTTCTCTCTTCGATCTCCCATCCCCTTGCTTTCCAGGAACCTACCTTCTAGTTTCCTACTATTCTATTTTATTCATTTATATTTTAGATTTCTCATATAATAGAGAAAATATGCAATATTTAACTATGGGTCTGGCCTATTTTGTTCAATGTGATGGGCTTGAGTTCTATCTGCTTTCCTGCAAATGGCATGACTTTATTCTTGATGGCCGAGCAACATTTGATTGTGTATATAGGAGCCACATTTATCCGTTCGTCTGTTCGTCAGCATCCAGTCCCTTTTCACAGCCTCAGGATTGTGAATTGTGGTGTTATAAATGTTGGTGCTAGCTTGCGAGATCGCTCAGTGGCATAAGTGCCTGCCTGGCAAGTACAAGGTCTAGTGTTTGATCCCTGGTACCAAGAAGAAAAAAAAAAGCTTTAAGTGTGTCACAATAATATGCCCCCTCTAAGTCTTTCAGGAATATTCCCAGGAGCGGTAATGCTGGATCAAACGGTCCTTCTGTTTCTAGGCTTCTGAGGAATCTCCATACTGACCTCCATGACCTTCTCACCAGCATGTGCAAGTCCCCCTCCGACCTCACCAGCCCCACCACCAACGTCCACCCTTCACCCTTGCCAGCACTCATTGCTCCTTGTACTTTTGGTGAGAGCCATCCTGGCAGGAGTGAACTGGAATCTCAGAATAGCTCTTGACTTGCACCCTCTAATACCTAACAGTGACTGGACATTCGTAATTGTTCTTTTAAAGAAAGTATCTACTTGGTCAATTGCCAACTTTTTGATTGGGTTGTTTTTTAGAGATTAATTTTTTACTTTCTTTTTTTTTGACTTAATGTCGTAAAATTTAATCCTCTATCAGAAGATTCTCTAGCAGAGAATTTTTCCTGTCTTCAGGATTGCCTCTTTACTCTGTTGTTTCTTGGCTGTGCCAAAGCTTTTTAATTTGAGGCAACCCAGTTCTTGATTTTTATGTCCTGTGCCATTGGAGTCCTGTTCATGAAGCCTCACCCAATGCCTAGGGCTGGGTTTCCCCCATGTTATCTTCCAACAGGTTCAAAGTTGTTGTTTTCATAGCTAAGTCTCTCACCTTTTTGAAAAACATTTTTGTACTAGGAATCAAACTCGGGACTTTATGCTTGCCAGGCAGACATCTGTGCCACTGAGCTATGTCCCTGGTCCCTCATCTATTGTGACTTGATTTTAGTATAGCATCAGTGGTAAGGATCTACTTTCAGTCTTCTGCACAGGGCTGTCCAGGTTGTCTGGCATCATTCATTTAAGAGGCTATCTTTTCTCCAATATATGTTTTGTCAAAATCAAATAGCTGTAGATGTATAGGTGTATTTCTTCTCTCTCTCTCTCTCTCTCTCTCTCTCTCTCTCTCTCTCTCTCTGGAATCGGGGATTGAATTCATGCCTTTGTGCTTGCCAGGGAAGCGCGTATTCCACTGAGCCTTCTCCCTGGGCCCATATGGGTTTATTTCTGTGTCTTCTATTATATTCCATCAGTCTCCATGCCTATTTTTCTACCAAAACTATGTTGCTTTTGTTACCATGGCTTTGTGGTAGCTTGAAATCTGGTATTTGAATGCCTCCACTATTTTTTTTTTCTCAAGATTGCTTTGGTAAGGTTGGCCAGATAGCTGAATGGATTAAAGCACCTGCTTGAGCCAATGGAGGGATTGGGGTTTGATCTCCAGCATGCCATGCCAGCCTCACCCCTGGGTCATGCTGAGATGGTGATTGAGACGGTGTAGTGGCATGCACCTGTAATCCCAGCACTTTGGAGGCTGAAAACAGGAGGATCACTATGAGTCCAATTTGTGTAGTGAGACGCAGTAGACCCTGTACTAAATACATAAAAAAAAAGATTGCTTTGGTTATTCTAGGAATTTTCTGATTCCATGTGCATTTTAGGATTTTTTTTCTAGCTCAGTGGAGAACACTGCTGCTATTTTAACAGAAATTGCCTTGAGTTTTATAATATAGCTATTTTAACAACATTAGTTTTGCCAATCCATAACCAAGGGAAAGACTTCCATTTTCTAATGTCTCCTTCAATTTCTTCTTCAGTGTTCTATTTTCATTATAGAGGTGTTAAGCAGTTTTTAAGGTACTGTGTCATTTAATTCTTACCTTTCCTATGTCAAGTTATTTGACTCTTTAATACCTCTAAGACTTAGGTACCTTTTTTTATTTTCCAGTACAAAAAGTCAAACTCAGGACCTTGTGCTTGTCAGGCAGGTACTGTGCCACTGAGCTATATCCCCAGCCCTTAGGTACTAATATTACCTTTATTTTTTTATTATTTTTTTATTGAGCCATTGCTTTATTAACCAAAATATCTCTGCAAGAAACTCACTGTATTTTTAGTAGTGCATGATCAAAAACGAAACAATATATGAAGGATCATAGGTTGGTCTTCAGTTTTTGGAGTCACTTCTGTTATTAGCATGTGGGACCACTGTGGCTGCATCAGGCAATGTTTTCTTTACTCAAACATCCAGTGAGGAAGTGCAGCTCACTGGTAGAGCACTTGCTTAACATTCATGAGGCTCTCGACTCAATCCCAGCACTTACTTCTTCACCAGCAAAATCAAACACCTTCGTGATTTTAACCTTTTCTGCTTCTTTTGGTTTCTCTAGCTCTTCTGCTTTGACCAAAGATTTACTTGAACTTGTCTCTTCAGCCTGTTCTCCTGTCTTCACCTGTGTACTTGGGGGCACTTTTGATTTTGGCTCCACGTCATTGAGGAAGCTGGCCCAGAGCTCATCCTCTTTCTTTTTCCTGGTGTCCTCAGGCCCAGCACCTCTGTCCTGCTTGTCTACCTCATCCTGCTCACTGCTGCTTCCTCCAGATTCCGCCTTAGCACCCTCCTCCTCCTCTTCTAACACGAAGCCACTTTGTTTTCTCTTCCTGGCCGGAATGCTCTGAGCCTTTCTTTCTTTCCCTCTGGTTTTCTGTGTCTGCTCTTCACCATCGACTTCATCTTCCTTCATTAATTCATGTACATCATCTTCACTCTACTCTCCACCCGACGGCACATAGTCTTCATCCTCCTTAGAAGTGGAGAAGTCTTCGGAATCAAACTCTTCCATGTCCCTGCTGCTCTGGGCTGGGCAACCCACGGGACCCCAGCAACGGCCAAGCTCTAGGGAGAGATCATAGAGCCGCGGCTGCACCTAGGATGGCTCCAGCAGCGTTTGAGAATGCGCAGAGAGTATCTATTACCTTTATTTTTTAAAATGAGAAAATTGAGGCTTGAGGATATTAAATGACTTCTTGAGCTTACCTAGTTAGGAGGATCCCAAGACATCCTGGCACCAGCATTCTTGGTCTTGACTCAAGCTGTCATGGTCCTTTACAACCTATCCTAACTGGTTTCTGCTTTTAGATCTTTAGACTATTTCCGTTTTTTTCTTACTGTGGATTTGTAAAGCTCTTTCTGTATTTTAAATGATGTTCATGAGAAAACGTCAAGAATAAAACTTACAGAGTCAAAATATATGATATTTACATATCGATTTCCAAAAAGCACTATAACAAAGTTATGGTCCCCAAAGCACCTTTTGAATGTTCATTGTATTAGATGTTCTCATTATTTTATCTTATTTCATAGGCATAGCTCATCCAGGAGGCTATATAGAGTGTATCTCCTTCTGTCTATCTTTGATTATTGGGGAATCCTGAATTTCATGTAAAAAGTTACTTCCACTTGCATTACACATTTGTCTGTTAATATCCTTTGCTCACCTATTAGAATCTTAATTTTTATATAAAATATACAGTACTTGCCCCCTAAAACTTCACCACACTTTACACTTCTGCTAAAAGCACAAAAACTTTCCATTGATTTAAAGCTTATTTTAATTTTCTACCACCTGCTTCTTAGACCCCTGACCTGATACCAAAAAAGACCCAAGTACCCTCACAGTAATGGTTCTCCTCCTTGGCTGCATGTGATGGAATATTCTGAGGAGCTTTAAAAATTACTGGTGCCTGGGTCCTGCTCTCTAGGTCTTGATTAAGTCAGTCTGAGCTGCAGATTGCAAATGACCATGGCTGGTTCTGGTGTGAGGTGACACCTTGGTCCAGCTTGTTGGGGACTTCCTGGTTTTAGCACTGAAATCTCTGTGTCCCAGGAACCTGTCCCAGGTGAGCCAGGACCGGAGGCCTTTCTCCTATCTCCATGTGAAGACAGATTGCACCTGCTAGTAGAAGCTTTCAGTCAGGACCTTCTCCTCAACCTCCAACTAGTCCACCAGAACTAATCCACCCGGAGATAGTCCACTCACTGAAGCTGTCTCCAGGTGAAGGCTGTTAGCTCCAAGATCATTTAACACATTTTATTTTATTTTGTGGGACTGGGGATTAAACTCAGGCCCTTGCACTTGCCCGGCAAGCACTGATTCTACTGAGCTATTTTTGATGAGGCTATAATTCATCCATGTCACTTCCAGATGGCTCTGAGCCACCAGTGGTACATACATGACTGTCCCATGGAGCCCCGTCACCTCTGGTGGGAAATGTTTAAGTTCTGACAGTAAGTGAGGCCTATATATCCAGGGCTTGTGGTCAAAGCTGGCTGTGACATCAGGACACAACCTCTTTCCAAAGCTGTATGTGGGGACAATGAACTCTTTCTAGCCTTTACAACTAAGTGTCCCTGAGCAAGTCATCTGCACAGCTTCTGTGACTATGGGACCATTCCTTCCCTACCTCCAGGGCTTACCCACAGACTTCTTTTTTTTTTTTTTTTTTTTTTTTTTTTTTTTTTTTTTTTTTTTTTTTTTATTTAGTTTTATTTTATTGAAATACAAATGTCAATCAGACAGTTTCAAAACACCATAACCATACAGAGTCAATGAAATAATACATTGCAAACTGTTTTCATAACGTTTTGGTATTGTACAAGGTGCATACATGATATTATATTTACAGGTATTTATGTAGCTGAATTATATCAAAG
>PVKA01041989.1:0-17705 GCA_004027165.1 Ctenomys sociabilis
AGACAGGGTCTCACTATACAGTTCAGGCTGGCCTTAAGCTCACTTTGTAGCTCAGGCTGGTCTCGAACTCACAACAATCCTCCTGCCTCAGCCTCCCGAGTGCTGGGATTATAGGCATGCGCCACCACGCCCGGCTAAACACACCACTTTTCTGAAGCAGCTTTGCCGTGAAATCTGGAGGCAAAACGGCGACCCTGCCAGAATGAGGAAGTCAGACATGGCGAAGAGAAAACCAGTCGGTGCTCATCTCCGTCCATAACCTGGGTAACTCACAAACAGCACCCGTTTATTCCTCGGGGTTCTGGAGACTCGCAAGTCCAACATCAAGGTGCCAGGGGGTTCATGTCTGTGGGAGCAGGCTTCCCGCTTCACAGGAGGCACCTTCTTGTCCTGTCCTTGTGTAGTGGGACAGGTGAAGGAGCTCCCTTGGGGGTCTTCAGCAGGGCCCTAATTCCCTCTCCACCTAATCACCTTCCAAACATCCCGCCTACGGTCACCACCTTGGGGATCATATGAATTGGGCAGGACACAAACACGCAGACCACAGCAGAGCTGCCAGTGAGACATGCTCAGTCTGAGGAGCCTCGGGAACCAGCACCCTAAGAACCGCACAGCTGCAAGAGGCCGGGGAGGAGGAAGTGTGGGCTGCGGGGTGTGCTTGGAATCCGGACAATTCTGCCACCCAGCCTCTCAGCAGTCTGATGTGGCATTTCCCAGTGTGTCATTTGGACCATTTCCACCGCCAATAATAATAGCTACAGGAAAAATAAAAGGGAAGAGTCCCCTCAGTCAGAAAGAACACAGGTCTTTATTGAAGGATGGCTCAGCACCTTTCATGTGATAATGTGCTTGGAAAATCTCCAAACGGGAAAGTGAGAGGTAGTGTTTATTTGACCGCAGGACTGTTTTTGTTTTCCAGAATACCTCTTGGGACTAGAATATGGAAAAAAAAAAGCTTTGAGAGAAAACACAGAATGAATGCTCACTCCTAAAAAATTCCCCATAAGAAAACAAGCATCAGTAAGCATAACTACTTCCCCTTTGTGGATTATCAGCCTTAGAACCAGTAATTGCTGGTTATCTCCGGTTCACGTTGATGGGGAGGGGGATTTTGCAGGAGTGGTGGGGACTGGGAAGCGCTGCTTGCTCACCTTGTGTATTTGCCCCCTTAGAGCCCTTTTGCTTTCCCCTCAGTCCCCTTCTCACCTCCAGCAGTCAACAGTTGCACGGTAGTGTGTATCTCGTCGTACATGTTCTCACAAACTGTATCTCATCACGCCAAGAATTATCTTTCACTTATGCCTGCTGTAGCTTACATCATAGAAAGCATGGTAGGCCTTAGTTTTTTATCTAGTTCTGGCCTTTCAAGATCCATCGGTGTCTTAGTCACTTTGCTCATCCTTGAAACACGACACCTGCAGCTTCAGGGAGGATGGGTTCATTTTGGCTCACACTTTTTAGACAGCTTTACTCCATGGTCCACCAGCTCCAAAGAAGAAACAGCAGGGTAGAGGGGCCTAGTGGAGGAAAAGATGTGTATGTCAAGGCACGCAGAAACCTGACAGTCAAGACAAGAGCTGAGGTGGGGGAGAGATACACTTCCGGGTCACCCTGCCTCCCCAGTGGCCGGCTTCTTCCAAGCCCCACCTCCCAAGATTGAGTCAGCTGTAACTCCTGAGTCCAAGCACCTTCCACAAGCCCCACCTCTGAGCATACACAGCTTTGAGGAGAAGCTCCATAGAAACCCTAACGATTGTGTGTTGCCGTGTTCCCATCAAATAAGTTGCTTCTAACTATTGCTCTAACCAGTATCTGTCTTCTTTGTTCAACTGCCCCCAAAGGAGAGACCCAGTGGTCTTCAGCAAACAGCTCTACCGTGGACATCTGTTGGGGGCCGTTGGTTTGTAGGCCTGAGAGAAAACTCTATGAGCTATCTCTTTTGTGACTGTAGACTGTATCTTGGTTCCCTGGAACCATTTACACACAAATGTTAATAATCCATAAGCATTTTCTTATGCATTGTGTAAGCATATCCTTCCAACCTAGTGTCTCACACAGCTTGCCAAAACACTTCAAATGTGGCTGGCCTGGTCACCTTACCCTCAGTTTATGCAGAAACACAAGCAACTTTAAGACAAGAAGGCACAGTGAGAGCAAGGTTGCAGGGTCCTGTTTACTAACTCAATGATCTCCTGTCCTACCAGCTCTTCCTGTTGTTCCTTAGATACTCTTTAGGTACTCTTTTTCTTTCTTTTATTTTTAGGGAAGGGTCTATAGGGTGTTCAGGTCTCACTACTAGATCACACTCCATGTGATCTTCCTGTTTACAGCCTCCCAAGAGCTGGGATTACAAGGTGTGTGCTACCACTTGCAGTCTCAATTGCTGTCTCAGTGCACCCTGGGGGCGGGGCCAGCACAGCAGGCCCAGGGATCCAACCGGAGGCTGCTACTATGCCTGCTTGCAGGTGCTTTAATCCACTGAGCTATTTGGTTGGCCCTTTAGGTACTCTTAAGTACTCAGTCATTATCGGCCTATCTGCTTTGACAACAGATTATACAGTTTGCTGCCCACTGCCCTGCCCTCCTGATAAAGTGCATGCTCCATGAGGACAGGAACTTTGTCTTGTGTTCATCCTGCTATTCCTGGTGTCTAAAACAGCGCCCGACACATAACAGGTGCCCAGTAAATATTTGTTGAATGACTTCATTCACTACATGGTGTTCATGGTAAATTTATCCCCATGGAAACTTCACACAGGGAAGACCTTGTGATTCTGTTAATTTTGCTAATTGGTCTTATTTTCTGGGAGACGCATGAAAGGAATAAAGGAAATCAGCTCTTAAAAATCAAGGCTTGGGAAGGAAGGTCCAGAATTTTCCTCATCAGTATTTAGACCAGGCCACACAGTTGATTTGTACTATGAGAGGCCCTCTTGGATGGCAATTTTTTTTTTTTGTGGCAGAACTGGGGATTGAACTCAGACCCTTGTGCTTGCCAGGGAAGCACTTATTCGCGCTTATTCCACTGAGCCATCTCCCCAGCCCCTTGAAAGGCCCTCTTGGGATCTGAAGGAAAGCAGACAACTGAAGGAAACCATCTCCCGGTGCTGGCTGGGTCCTACTCACCCACATTGTCACCTGGCTTCTTCTGGGGCTACGTCGCTCCGGCCTAACCCACAGGAACCCTGGGGCACACTGAAGAGAAGCCAGAGCTGGTTTCTGCATTTGGCTCAGCCTTTCCCGGTCGTGGCACTGGATCAATTTCCTGCCCTTGAAAACACTCATAAGTGACTGTGTCCTCATGACCGACAGAGACCCACCGGGCGCAGGGACTCTGTGATTTCTTGGCTCCTCTGGCCTGGGCTGCAGAGCGGGCCTGCAGCCTCTGCACCCCAAGGTGCCCACTGACTTCGGGAACTCCTGTCACCACCAGCCCGGGGGTGGGGGGTACTGTCCTCTGAGTTTCTGGGGAGCCCGTGGCCTGGCGCCCCTCCCAGGTGAGCAGTGGCACCAAGGAAGCGGCATGTGCCATCCTTCTTTGTATTGTAGTAAGTGCGCGGAATGGGGCCCGGGCTGCAACAATCACCCCCGTCTAACATCTCTGTGGTCTGTGCTGGCGTCCCCTTCCTGCTGCTTGTTTCTCCCCAACTGTGCCTGAAATGCTCCAGCTGTGCCATGCGCCTTTCCTCAGCGTCACCCATCTGGGCGTTCTGATGCCTATAGCTCAGGACAGCATATTCTTCCTGCGCCGAGGTTCATCCGCATCTAAGCACCATCCAGGCAGAGCTGGGCAGACATCATTTACCCTCACCCCAATGTTATGTGCTGCATGTAATCTGTGCAGTTGGGCACACACATGTGCACACACACACACACACACATACATGTCATTCCCTCCCAAACCCTAGAATAGACATGCCTAGGCATAATGTGTGGACAAAAATATTCAGGGACATCCAAATGACTATTTTAATGTCTCTTTGTCCCTGCGGTGCCATCCAACTATTTATTTAGTAGCTTGATGCTGGTTTGCATCGACAACTTCGCCTTATAGGCTGTTCTTCATGTTTATGATTCTTACTGTGAAAAAATTGCTTGCCTAACATCTGTTCTGAATTTGTTTTTCTTTATTTTTATTTATCTATTCCCAACTGAATTAAATTTGCGCCAAGGATAGTAACTTGAATTGGAATTTTCAGTGTCCTTCAGGATTTCTGCACACTTCAATACATCTCTTAATTACTCTTTTCTTATTGTTATGAGATATACATATCTGCCCCCACTCACAGAGGCAGATTGGTTTGCAGCTTACCTCTGCTTGTTCCCCTCTGGGGAATAAGTTTTATTAACTGAATAAATTAAATGGGCGGGTATATTCAATAGAGGAGGGAGGTTTATCATTATAGGTTTGTTTTGGATATTTTTCCCTCTTGCTGCCCAATCTCTCCCGAAGCCAGAGCTATGTTTTGAAGACAGCATTCCTGTAGGTTAATACAGCCATAACTCACCAGGATGAGAAGGACCGCTCCGTCTCCCGGATGAGAACTCCCCGGCCCAGGGGGAGCCTGTCTTTCTGCTTCCTTCCAGAAAGCACAGAGAGCAGCTGCCCTGGGGCCAGGACTCGGGAGATGTAGCATCCTTGGACCTGTGTCTGCTGGCTGCCAGGCCTGGGGTCTTTTCTGCACAGCATCCTGGGGACACCCTGGTACTTTCTGCATGCCAGGCCATGGTGGCAGCCTCTGTCCTTCAGAGAGAGAGAACTGGGTGTTTTCTGTGGCTTCGGCCACGGTGGCTAGGCCAGTGTGCAGAAGGTGGTGGGAGAGCAAATAGGCAGGGCAAGGTGGGGAATTGTAGCCCCCTTCTCACTCCTGGGGGTCCCACTGATAGAACTATGGTTCTCTGGTCCCTCCAAGGCTGGTTTGCGTGATAGGGGCCCCAAGCCTCCGTGTGTCATACTCAAAAACCAACTTAGGGAGTAACCACACATAGTCCCAGCAGTAGGCACAAAGATCCCTAAGAGGCTGGAGAAAGCCACCCTTTTACCTGCCACATGGGAAATCTACACAGAACAGCTCAGTGACACAGACACTCAAGGGTTGGGTCCACCAAGTCCTGTCTCCAAATGCAGTGTCCTTTCTACTATCAGTTCTCTGCCTATGCTGGAATGTTCTCTCCACTCCTGTCGTCATGGCTGCATCTGTCCTCCCAGGTCTGTGCCCAGGTCTTCCAATGGCATCAAGACAGAGGGGACAGTTGCCCTGTCAAGGAGCGTTCTTTCCCGCCCAGCTTTGGGTATGTCCGTTCAACAGCTACTGTGGTATTTGCTCTGTTTATAATGTCCAACTGATGGCAGTGGCAAAGACCAGCCCTCTCCTCCACAAGTCCTACTCATGTCCCTTTGCCCAAAGAAAGCTGACAGCTAAGACATAAGCCAGGTTGCGCAAGCAGTCCAGGTAGGAAGTAACCACAGGGTCACTAAATGTCTTTTCCCAGGGAGGGGGGTCCCCTCAGGAAATAGGCTCCCAGCAGCCACGGCCAATACACAAGAAGCTCATAGCTGTCTCTGAAGCTGGACAGTAAGTTCTTCCCTGAAAGGCAGCCTGTGTGACAGAGAACCTCTGTGTCACCACATCATGGAAGTGGATGCAGATGAAACCCTTGGACCAGAGTGGGAAAGCTGTGAGGGTCCTGTGTGTTCAGCGACCACTAAAGGGCTCTTTTACCCTTCTAGATGTGGGACTGACCCTGGGTGTGGGGCACAGGGTAGGCACTCAGGACAGGGAACATCTCTGCAGGAGGGTGAGACAGCAGTAGGCAGAGAGGCCCCGAGAGTTAGAGAGTGGCCAGGGCCAGGGCGGCCTGGGGACTACAGGATAGAGAAAACATGAATGTGAATGTAAGGAAAGAGGAAAAAAAGGGGGGAGGTCACCAGTCCGGCTTCAAGTCCTCCTGAGGCCGGAACGGGGACTGAGGGCTCTGTCCTCCAAAAGCTCAGTGAGAAGGCTGTTGACAAACAATGTGATACAGCTGAAGAGTGAGCCACGCCGAGATCCTCGGGAACTCCAGGAGCGAAGGGCCCAAAACAGCTCCCCAGAAGAGAGGGCTGCGACCTGATAGCTGGAAAGGGTTATCCGAGCTACAGAGAGAGAAACGGGCACTTCCGAGGGAAGGTCTGTGCGAAGGAACGGGCCATGGAGAAGGTGGAAAATCTGAAGAACCACAGATAACTTGCGCAGCAAGTAGAAAAGGCCGTGTTTCCCAAACTGTGTACTGAGGTACCCCGGGGGGCCACAGTGAACTAACTTGGAGCTTCCCGGCACATGGTAAACATGCATAGAAAATACAGCGACACCTGTCGGTCTCCGGGAGAATTGCTTCCAATGTACGCACATGAATTTTTTCAAATGCCCACTACATTGTTGGACGATGCATATTCATTGTTTGTATGGAAGTATTGGGAAACGAGACCGTTGACTGGTTCTTTGACCTAAAGAACAGTGTAAAGATGATTACATTAGGGGGCCGGGGAGATGGCTCAGTGGGATAAGCATTTCCCTGGCAAGTGCAAGGGCCTGAGTTCAATCCCCGGTTCTGCAAAAAAAAAAAAAGATGATTACATCACTACAGGTGTTGTTAACTGAGGAAGTCTGGAAACTTCGGTCCAAGAAAGGCCCTTGAGTGCATCAAGAAGCTGCTGCTTGTCACTTCAAATAATGGCCATCAGCATTCCCAGGGAGTGGAACCTATGGTCAACTCCTATCTTGAAAAGGTGGATTTTTCTGGGTGTGGTGGTGCCTGCCTGCAATCCCAGCACCCAAGAGGCTGAGGCGGGAGGACTGTTTTGAGGTCTTCCAGACTTCTAGGAGTTAGTCAGCAGGACACAACATGATGCCTGGCACACAGGATAAGCTCAACAAGCACTTCTGGGATGCATTAGTTAATACTAAGATTGGCTGTAGTTGGGCATGGTAGCACATACCCATATCCCAGTACTCGGAGGCTGAGGCAGGAGGATCTCTGTCAGTTCAAGGCCAGCGTGGACAACATAGCAAGATCCTGTCTCAAAACAAAACAAAACAAATAATGATGATGATGACAGGGCCGGTGAGATAGCTCAACAGACTAAGTGCCTGTTAGGCAAGTGCTGGGGCTCTGCCACCACATGCTGCACTGTCCCCGTCCCCAGGGCACTGAGCCTGCCACCTAGACCAGGCATGGAGGCATATACCGATAATCCCAGCACTGGGGAGGATGCAAATAGGAGGATCACTGTGAGTCTGAGCTTTGTAGAGAGACCCTGTACCAAATACATAAAAATAAAAAGCGACCACCGGATTGCCTGTCATCTCCTAATAGAACCATACACACTATTTTACAACAGGCCATTCCACTGAGCAGTGTAACTTGGGCATGTTTATGTGTCTGTGCTTATGGGTGACCCCGCTCCACCCCGCAGGCGATCTTTCAATCCTGGTCAGCGCTGGCAGGGGCAGGCCCTCCAAATGGCCAGGCGGCTCCCAGCCAGTGCCAATGGTCTGCCCTCCTTTGGTCTCCAGAAAGCAGCTGTGCTATTTTGGTTGAACCGACTGGTCAGCTTTAAAAAAACAAAAAAAAAGGAAAGAAAACTAGTAATTAAACAAGTCAAACAAGCGCTATTTTTGTCTGCACAATACTTCCCTGATTTGCCTACTTTATCTCATCAGCCAGGTGCTTTGGAGTTGAATAAGCAAATTATGATGTGCATAAATAAGTATAAATGAACAACCGGTTACAGATTTCTTGTCCCTAAAGGAGTCTACACACAACTTTGGATTAGAGGGGAGCGAGACCTGACCTCCTTAATTGGACCGGGGTTTTCTGGTCCATTAAGCAAGAATCTGCATTAAATCTCCACCTTTAGAGACACAGTATGCAGGGCTAGCAGCCCTCCGCGTTCTCCCGCACACCTACTTGCACGGAGCCATCCACAGGCAAGGCAGCCTGGGGGAAGAGGAGCCAACAGCATGCCCTGGGGCAGGGGACAGCTCTGTCTGAGGCTGGGGTCAAGTTACTGAACAACACTTGGCCTCAGTTTTGTACTCTGGAAAGTGGGCATAATAACTACCGCACCTGTTTCTAAGAGGATTAAGCAAGGCAATACAAGTGGCATGTAGTATATACAATAAACACTAACAATGTCTTTTTTGTATTTTTTAGGGAAGGGTCTACAGGGTGTTCAGGGCCTCACTACTAGATTGGACTCGTAGTGATCTGCCTGTTTACAGCCTCCCAAGAGCTGGGATTACAGGCGCACACCACTACGCCTAGTCTCACAGCAGGTCCAGGGATCAAACCTCTGGCCCCTGAGCCTGCTTGCAGGTGCTTTAATCCTCTGAGCTCTTTGGCCAGCCCTAAATGCTGACAATTATTGTTGCCTCAAAGGTACTGAGGAAGATGTGTAACCTATCCAAATACTTCACCTATGGGTTTCACTGGTTTAAAAAGTTGCTTTGTCCCCACTAAGAGCAGACTTAATATTCAAAACTATAATTTAATTTCCATGGGAATTCATAAGAATGATAGCTTTCTTTGCTGGCTGTGGGTTGATGCAGCATGTGGTGCTGGGGAATTAAGTAGCAGTGCCCTGTACCTGCCTGAGCTTGTCCAAGCAAGTGCTTTAGACCACTGAGCTATCTTGCCAGCCCCAAGAACATTAGGTTTTAAAGCTATACCAAACTGCTGAGAGTACCTGGTCTTCACTCATATATTTCAACTGCAGACAGAATTTAGGAGTTTATACCTAGGATGACAGCCATAGAACCCACCTGCTGGGCTCTTCCGCCCTCAGGAAGCAGGAAGACATTGCTGGGTGTTCATACCACCTTAGTTCCTTTTCTGTTGCTGTAACTGAATACTGCAGACATGTTAATTTATAAAGAAGAAAGGTTTGTCCAGGTTGTGGCTCTGGAAGCTGGGAGGCCCAGTGGAGGGCTTGTGTCTGAAGAGAGCTTCATGCTGGTGAGCACTGTTGCAGAGTCCGGGGGTGGTACAGGGCATCACAGGGTTGCTTCCAAGAGTCAGTCAACTAGCTTTTTACACTGGATCCATTCTCAACATAACTAGTTGTGCTAATGAACGGGCTAATCCAGCAGTGAGGCAGAACTCTCCTGACCTACTAACCTCCTAAGGGGCCACCTCTGAGGACCTCAATATGAAGATTGCCTTTCAACATGAGCTTTGGAGGAAGCATTCACACTGTTGCTCACATGAAATATAAAACCAAGGTCAAGGCCTTTATTGGGACCTAAGCCATGAGCGGTCCATGACATCAGGTAGTCAGAAGGAGGAGAAGAGAGAGGGACAACATGCTAGCTAGGACTTCTGCTTCTACGTGACAGATGGCAGTGTCACCCTAACCTTAGCACAGAGTAGCTTGCTTGAGTTGGAGGAATCAAATGAAGAGCCAGAGAGCAAAGCCCCGGATGTGAATCTGCACCTCAGAGACAGTTGCTCTGTCCATCTAAAATCTCTGCTGGTCTCTTTAGCTCTTCCTGCTTTGGTCATGAGCCACCCTAGATCCATCTAGTCCCTATTTTTTTTTTTTCATTTTAAGGAGAATAAAAAAAATTTTAAAAAACAATAGAAATGATACAGAATTTCAAAACAAGATGATAGGAAATTATGAATGGATAAAAAATGTATTTTCATACAATGGAGTATTACTCAGCTATAAAGAAAGATAAACTTGAGGTTTTATAGGTAAATAGATGCAACTAGAGACCATACTCAGGGGCCAGGGAGATAGCTCAGTAGAATAAGTGCTTGCTTGGCAAGCACAAGGGCCTAAGTTCAATCCCTGGTTCCTCAAAAAAATAAAGTAAATTAAGTATATGTAGCCTTATGGAGACCATACGCATAAGTGAAACAAATCAGACTTGCATATGTAAACATCATATTGTCTCCCCAGTGTAAGGAACTGAAAGAATAAATAAGATCCAAAAGGAAGGCACAATAGGCATTGTGAAACGGAAAGAAACTGCTCAAAAAGGAAAGAATAACTGGGATGAGGGAAAGGAGAAAAGAAAGAAAGGAGTGAAAGATATATTCCCGACTTAGTGGCTACAGGAAACAGACAGAGCGTATCACTCCACTGTCCAGAGGGAAATCCTTCTTGACTGGCCTTGATTGGGTCATGTGTGTATTCCTGGACCAGTCACGGTTGCCAAGAAGATGGGATGCCAGGAGGGTGACTCACTGAGGGATGCTGGGAAGATAACCACAGAGGCTCCATCCCATTCGTCATGAATGTGGAGCTCCTGTGTTCAGGACGGGCTTCACATCCATCTTCTCCACTCCAGATCTTTCTGTGAAGCCCTCAAACTGCAGATGAGCATTGGTGTAAATATAAATTCACAAGATTACACAATTTGCATATAAAATAGGGCCAGTCTTTCTCACAAGGTTCACAGCAATTCCAGTGGCATTGTAGCAGAAATGGTTTTTAGCATTCACAATATTACTAGAAAAAGGCAGGGGGACTCCCAAGGCGACTACTTAGAAGGACGACTTTCACTGGAATGTTCAACTATTATTTTGTTGTTTTTAAAATCCAGATTATGAAAAATTTATTTTGATAGTAATGCAACTGATACAAATACCTTTCCAACGGAGTGTACATGCTTTAATTTTATAGCTAAGAATTTAGGGAAATGAGGTTGGATGTGAACTTTGGTTTGATACAAATTAAGGTTGTTTACTTAGGTCCCCAATCTGTTTACTGTCGATCGCATCAGGATCCTCTGGAAGCTTACTAGAGTCACGGGTGACTGTCCCACCCCAGGGAGGCTCTTGTTATGGTTTGTGTCTCGTTGTCCCTCCAAAGCCTCATGGAGTCATGGGGAAGGCTTCTAGAGTTTGTGATTAATTTATGATCCAGTGCTGAGATTATGAGTGTAAATGCTGCTGGGATTATGGGTGTACATGCTACATCCAGCCCCAGGAAGTTAGCTTGAAGGCAATATAAAGAAAAGAGAGACCATAATGGATGTGGTCGACAATTTCTTTGAATAACTCACTATGGTTGTAGAATGCTGGACTGTGTTGGATTGTGGTGTCGAGTTCAAGCACCTAAGTTAGTTGAATGACAATGGAGTGCCCACCTTTGACAGGTGTAGACAAAGGAAGGGGTGTAGAAAGGAAAAATCATGATGTGTGTGTATGGACAGTACAGTTGGGATAGATAACACTGTGCTTCTACATAATTCTATGAGAGGCAAGATCTGCACTAATGGTGATTGGACAGGATATTATGTCGGCTTTTATTTTTTTTTATTATTATTTTTTTTTTTTTTGTCTTTTTGAGACAGGGTCTCACTATGCAGTTCAGACCGGCCTTAAGCTCACTTTGTAGCTCAGGCTGGTCTCGAACTCACAACAATCCTCCTGCCTCAGCCTCCCTAGTGCTGGGATTATAGGCATGCGCCACCACGCCCGGCTTTATGTCGGCTTTTAGTACTATGGTCATCCACTAGGTAAATAATTATTGAATTTTTGATATAATTCAGGTATAAAAAAATAAGATAAGTAAGCAGCTACACTCTTAACTCACTGATAAGAGATATCTGCTAAAATATTATCTGTAAATATAATATCATGTATGCACCTTGTACAATACCAAAACATTATGAAAACAGTTTGCAATGTATTAATTCATCGAATGTGTATGGTTAAGGTGTCTTGAAACGGTCTGATTGACATTTGTATTTTATTTTATTTTATTTTTATTTTTATTTTTATTTTTTTTTTGAGACAGGGTCTCACTGTGCAGTTCAGGCTGGCCTTAAGCTCACTTTGTAGCTCAGGCTGGTCTCGAACTCACAACAATCCTCCTGCCTCAGCCTCCCTAGTGCTGGGATTACAGGCATGCGCCACCATGCCCGGCTGACATTTGTATTTTAATGAAATAAAAATAAATGAAAAAAAAAAGTCAAAAAAAGAAATAATTTTGCAAAAAAAGAAAGAAAGCAGAGAAAGGCGTCTGCTGCTGCCACGCCCCTGCCCTTTTGCTCTTGCTGTTTTGCTGTCTTCTGCCTCCCTGAGCTGCTTCTCTCTGCCTTGTACCACTCTAGAGGCCTTGGGGCCAGCTGAGTGTGGACTGACACCTCCATGAACTGAAGGATAAATAAACCTTTCCTTCCTTAATTTTAGATGCTGAGTATTTTGTCCCAGCAATGAGAGAAGCTACTGAGACTCTCATCCAGGAGATTTTTTGAACGCTTCGTGGTTGATTTTGAGGAGCCTTGAGCCATCGAGATGCAAACCACCATCCTAGATTCGGTGGGATGTGACAGCCTGTGCAAATGCACATTCCTGGGGTCCAACCCAGAAATGGTAGTTTGCACTTTGGGAGGAGCAGAATTGTGCTTTATACTTTATTGAGTTCCTAGATGACTTGTCAAGACTTTTTATTTTGAGAGAATGATAGAGTCAGTGGAAGTTACAACAAATAAACAAACAAAACATACAGGGGGCTTTCGGTACCTTTTACCCAGCCTGCTCCAGTGGTAGCTGCTTTCATAACTACAGTACATTTTCTTTCTTTCTTTCTTTCCTCTTTCTCTTTGCCTTTTTTTAAGATAGACTTTTTAAAATGTATTTAGTACAGGGTCTCACTACACAGATCGGACTCGTAGTGATCCTCCTGTTTTCAGCCTCCCCAGCCCTGGGGTCACAGGCACAGGCCACTACAGCGGACTCTGTGGCCAGCTCAGCCTGCCCTGGGGGCGGGGCTGGCACAACATGTGGTCCCCAGGATCAAATTGCAGTCCCCTGAGTTTGCCTAAGCAGGCACTTGAAACTTTTTTTTTTTTTTTTTTTTTTTTGGCGGAACTGGGGATTGAACTCAGGCCCTTGCGCTTGCCAGGCAAGCACTTATTCTACTGAGCCATCCCCCCGGCCCCTAAGCAGGCACTTCAGACTGCTGAGCTATCTCGCTGGCCCCCCTTGTAACCATTTTTAATTCCTGTTTTCTTCACAAACAATCATGTCACATGAAAAGAGACCATTGTCTCTATTTCCTGCCTATCTATATGCCTCCTATTTACTTTTCTTGTCTTATTACATTGGCAAGAGCTTCCAGGTCGTGTGTGCGAGCAGTGAGGGTGGACACCCTTGTCCTGTCCCAATCTTAGGGGAAGCTTAGTCTTTTCACCGCTGAGTGCGGTGTTGGCTGGAGTCTTTTGGTAGACGCCCCTGCCCCAGTGAGGAAGTTTCCCTCTATTTCTTTTTTTCTTTTTTTTTTTTTTTGGCTGAACCGGGGATTGAACTCAGGCCCTTGTGCTTGCCAGGGAAGCACTTTCTCCACTGAGCCATCTCCCCAGCCCCTTCCCTCTATTTCTGAAAGGTTTTTTTTTGTTTGTTTGTTTGTTGTTTTTTAGTATGCGAAAAGCCATTTCATTATTGGACTGCTACCATATAGTATTAGTGTTTCTTCCACTGGCAAACTAGGCACAGGATAACATTTCTCTTCGATTCTCCCACGAACCTCGGTATCATCTGTCTTTTGGAGGATTCGGTTTCATACAATGTCTGTGATACTGCCCGCGGGGATACCAAGGAGGCTTCGTGGTAAAGAACATTTTGCTAAGTTGCACTGTCACGGGTCCTTGCTCGAGGCATTCGGTTTCATTTTCTTCTGATCTAGTTGTCCGCACTTGAGCACGTGTTTCTTCAGTTTTACGGCCAGGATCTGGTTGAGGCACAGATCCTGTGCGTCCCAGAAGGCTGGTGGCACACTGTCATCCTGCCACCAGATGTCAAAGCAAGCTCTCCTTTGCAGTTATAGTCATGTGGAAGAGAAGCATACGGAGATTTACAGCAAATGCGAGATAAAGCTCCATTCTGGACTGGAAGTAAATGCTTCAAGAGAGCTCTCTTTGATATCACCCATTTTACTGCTGCCACCGCTGCCATGCTAACATCAAGAAGCTTATCGGGGATATGAAAACAATGTGGGAGACACAGCCTTTAAAATCGGCTTCTAGGCACCAATTTTCATTCCACGAGGCTGGCATCTTGCCCACTCTGAATTTGTTTCTATCATAAATAAACACTGGATTTTGTCAAATTATTTCTCAGGCTCAACAGAACTGATCATATCTCATTTAAGGCTGTTAATAATGTGGATAATGTTAAATGATTTTAACCTATTGAACCATCTTTTTTTTTTTTTCGTGCAGGGTCTCACTATGCAGCTTGAACTTGTAGTGACCCTTCTGTTTTCTGCCTCCCAGGGCTGGGATTACAGGCTTGAGCCATCTTTGTGTGCCTAGTGTAAATGCCACTTGGTGCAGTGTCTAATATTGTTACACGTTGATAGATTTGACTGGTTGAAGGCTTTTTTGTCCAAGACTCGAGGGATACTGATCTATGGTTTTCCTCCTTTGTACCACCTTTATCTGACTTCATATTGGTCCTCATAAATTGCGTTCAGAAATGTTCTGTTGTCTTTTACCTTTTAGAAGAGATTGTGCAAGGTTATCGTTAGTTCTTCTGTAAATATTTGGTAGAATTATCCAATGAAGCCATCTGGGCCTGGAGATCTTTTTTCAGGAAACTTAAAAAATATGAATTCAATTTTTTATGTACATAGGGTTATTTACGTTGTTTCACTCATCTTGGTCCGGCTGTCGTAGTTTGTAGTTTTCAAGGAATTGGTCCATTTCTTCTTAGCTTTCAAAAGCATCAGTCTAAAGCTGTGTGTGGTCATCTTCTTGTGGCTGGCATGTAGATCACTGAGAGAATCTCTCTGTTCTTGATTTGGTAATTTGTGTCTTATCTCCTTTCTCCCTTGTTGCTTTGCCAGATGTTTATTAAATTCACTGATTTTCTCAAAGAATCATTTTATTATTATTATTATTTAATGTAGCTAGTACAGGGTCTCACTATACAGATTAGCCTTGTAATGATCCTCCCGTTTTCAGCCTCCCAAGCGCTGGGATTATAGGCGTGCGTCACTACGCCTGGTCTCAGTCGCTGTCTCAGTGCGCCCTGGGGGCGGGGCCGGCACACCACTTGGGGGATCGAACCCCAGTCCCTGCGCCTGGCCAGCAGATGCCTTAGTCCACTGAGCTATTTGGCCTCTTATTTTATTAATTTTAAAATTATTTTGTTTTCACTTCATTGCTTTCTGCTCTTATCATTTTTATGTCCTCTTTTCTGTATGGTTTTTTTGTTCCTCTTTTGCTAATTTCTTCAGAGTAGAAACATAGCTTATTCATTGAAGATATCTCCTCTTTTCTAGGGTGTATTTAGTGCTATAACTTTTCCCCTGACACTGCTTTAGTGGCAATTCCAGGTTTTCATATGTTATCTAATTATTATATTTATGTTTAATATAGCAATATATTTATTTTATTTTTGTTCCCTCACAAAACTGTGGGTTACTTGAACAGTATTTAGCATTCCACTTTGACTTCTGAAAGTTTTTAGATCACTGTATAGTTTTATTAGTGATTACACAAATAGACTGATTTACCAGTGTATGATTCAAATGACATGTAAAAATCTTACCTCCCTCTATGTTCATAATTTTGAAATATGCCTAGAGAATTTCTTCTTTTGCTATTTTTCTTTAAAATATTTTTTTGCTGCTCAGTGGCACAAGCACCTGCCTGGCAAGCACAAGGTCCCAAGTTTAACCCTCAGTATCACCAAAAAAATCTTTTTTTTTTTGCATTACTGGGAATCAGATCAGAGGTACTTGCCACTGAAGTACATCCTTATCCTTTAAAAAGTTATTTTTCATGGCTAGCGAGATAGCTCAGCAGACTAAGTGCCTGCTTAGGTAAGCACCGGAGCTGGAGTTCGATCCCCAGCACCACAGACTGTGCTGGTCCCACCCCTGGAGAGCACTAAGCTGGCCACTGAGACCGGGGTGGTGGTGCACGCTTGCGAGGAGGCTGAGACAGGAGGATCCCTATGAGTCCAAGTTGCCAAATACAGTGTAAAAAAATATTCTTCTCTTGAAACAAGGTTTCACTAAATCACTCAGATTGCCTTGAACTTGTCTTCTTGCCTTAACCTCCTAAGTAGCTAGAATTGTGGGCTTGCACTACCATAGTAGGTTTAAAGTTTTTCTTCTGAATACCCTCACACATCAGATGGTATTTCAATTTTTGTTTTGATAGTACTTACAATTTTTACCTCATCCATCAAGTATAATTTTTGAAACTCACGAAAATAGTTTATGAATTTTAGCCATTCCATGGTCCTTTTTCTTCTGAAGTTCCCAGACTTTCTCCTGTTATCACTTTCTTCCTCACAGGAGAACTTTGTCTTTCTTTAAGGGTAAGGTCTGCCGGAGACAGATCCTTAGTTTTGCTTTGTCTAAGAAGGTGGCGTTCCTACTTTTCTGAACGCTGTGTTCACCAGACAGAAACCTTGCGATGGACAACGGTTTGCTTTCGGTGCGTGAAATGTGTGCCCCTTCCGGTCTCCGTAGCTGCCGGGGAGAAATCAGCTGTCCTTAGAATTGACGTTTGCTGCATCCTTTCTTTCTGGCTGCTTTTCTTTTTTATTAATCTTAAAGAGACAAAGAAACAATAAAACCGATATAGAATTTCAAAATAATGAGAGGAAATTAGCAACGGTTATTACACTGCATATTGTTATCTTCAGATCAGGTTATCAGGTACAGGCGTGCAAAATGCATTGAACGGTATAAGCAACATTTCTCTGTCTCTGCCTGTCTGCCTTCTCTCTCTCTCTCTCTCTCTCTCTCTCTCTCCCTTCTTCCATTTCTCCCTCCTTCTTTCCTTTCAAGTTTCACTCTCATACAGTTAATAATGATGATGTAGCTTTCTTTGTTTTCACACTGTACAACGTTCACTTAGCTTTTTTAATCTATAAATTTGTCTTTTGCCAGATTGGGGAGATTTCCAGCTCTTCTTTCTTTAAACTAACATTAACTTTTAAAATTTTTAGTTTTTGTTAGGACATGTTTGTAGTACCTTCCTTCCAGGGAATTGGCACGTGTACACAGAACACCTCATTCTGTTCTCTTCCCCTTCCCCTCAATCCCTCTTTTTGCCAGCATCGGATTCATCCATTCATTTTACAAGTGCTAATAAAGTTAACTGTCATGTATACAGATTAACAGCCAGACTAATAGGCCAAAATATCTACAAAATGCATAGGGCTGGGGAGATAGCTCAGTAGCATAAGGGCCTGCCTGGCAAGCACAAGGTCCTAAGTTCGATCCCCAGTACAAAAACAAACAAACAAACAAAAAAGATAAAGCAAAAATCTAGGTATGGTGGCACATGCTTGTAATGTCAGCACTTGCGAGGCTGAGGCAGGAGGATTATTGAAAGTTCAAGACGAGCCTGGGCTATAAAGTGAGCTCAAGGTCAGCCTGAACTGTATAACAGGACCCTGTTTCAAAAGAGGAAAACCAAAACAAAGCAATATACAAAACACATGAGACAATTATAATACAGCAATGCACATTTTTAGATACTTGTCCATGCTGGATAATAGTATTTTTTTTTTTCTTTCTTCCTTCTTGTCTTTTATCTTATATTTTGTTTATGTATTGAGTTTCTCATATAAAAGAAACCATGTGATATTGAACTTGTGTCTGTTTGACTTCACTTAACATTCTGATCTCAAGGTGACAGCTGGGGAGATAGCTCAGTGGAGTAAGCATTTGCCTGGCAAGCACGAGG
>PVKA01041990.1:0-17689 GCA_004027165.1 Ctenomys sociabilis
TCAACTACCTTAGGTGCTTGAACTCAACACCACAATCCAACACAGTCCAGCATTCTGCAACCATAGGGAGTTATTCAAAGAAATTGTCGACCATATCCATTTACAGCTCAGCTTAATATTATGGGCTCACGATGTATACTTCATTTTTATACTTTTATACTTTTCTGCTGGATGGTTAAGACCTAGGTAGATCAAAACTCACTCATTCTTTTTCCATTCCAAGTCTGCAATGCTGTATCTGTTCTATGTGCTATTCAACATTACTCTCAATACAGAACCTTCTTGACAGAATTAGCAAATGTCTTCTCTATTTATAAAGAAAGAAGTTTAACCAATAGGAATTGTAGAGCTGAATGAGTGGTTGACACAGTGGGTCAAGTGAAGGGGTAGAAGTGAGTAACACATCCCTGGAGAGCTCATGAGTGAGGTGGGAGTCCCAGGACTTCAGAGATGAGGGAGAGGAGGATGACAACCTCTTGGCCTTATTTTTAGGAGTTGTGTGAATTGATTTGAAGAGCAACAAGACACCTAGCCTCAAATCTTTTTCTAGTACAGTAAAAACTATTTACTTTTTAAATCTTGTAACTGAGAAGGAAAAAGCCCTGAGAAATAGCAATGTTGGATCTCCATTTCCCAAATGTGGAAACTGAGTCCACAAAGGGCAGTTGGGGTGCACAAATCTCACAGCCAGATTCAGGGCTGACCTGAGAACAGAGCTCAGATCTCCTATTTGTAGCTCCCTTGTTCCTTTCACAGCTCCAAGCTGACTCTGGAAGGAATGACTAGCTACAGAATTCCCAAGTCCAGTTGGAGAAAATTTTCCGAAGGAACTTCCTCACCCAAGCTCCAGGTCCTCAAAAGCACAAAATACCTAGGGAAGTTCAAAGGCTGAGGCAGAATGCTGGTCAGCCCTAGGTGCTAATGGAGCTGCAGGATGGATGGAAGGGGCAGAAGAAGCAGCAGAGAGAAGCAAGAAACTAGGACCCCCACCTGTGAGACTAAATGGAATGGGCAAGAAGCCAAGAGACTTCCAAGGCCACTCAACAGAAAGGGACAAAATGCAGACCATACCTGCAGAGCCCTCTAAGACTTGGAACTTTTATCACTTCCTTTATATCCCTGTCTGTGAAACTCATTGAAAGAGCATCTGTGTGTTGGCTTTCGAGGACTTCCAGGAAGGAAAAGGGAGGGACCATGTCTCACTCCATGATCAGACTCTGAGAGAAAAATCCAGTGAAGAAGAGAACACAGGGCTGAGGATCAGAAGTCTGCTGCATGGAGGAGGAGAACTCAGGGACCAGCTGAGTCATCCCTACTTTCTATGTGCTTCTTCCTAATAAATGAAAGAATGCTTCAGAAATCCAGAATGGTGCTTGTCAGCTGGAGGAAAATCACTGTTCACTCTTCTCCCCTCCCTGCTGCTTCCTGATTCTTAGCTGAGATGAGTAAATTGTAGGGATGGAGAGGACACCAAGGGGAAAATTCTGGAAATCTGTGGAAAGAACTGTTTTCCAACCATCTACTTTGTGTCAGAAATGGTATGGGCAGTTTCTCCTTGCCTGGTCCTAATCCTCTGAGATATCCTAGGAGCTAGGCATGTCTTAACCTCATTTCCAAAAATGAAACCAAGTATAAAAGAGTTAATAATGTGTCCAAAGACACAAAGAAGAGAGTCTCATTTCAATCTCAAGTTTGTCCTGCTTCCCCAAGCTTTCAGTTGGGGGCCTGAGACAGCAGAAGGAGAGGAAGGTGCTCTAACAAAAAGAGGTCCTTAAAGAATAAAGGAGAGGGAATGTCATGAAAGGCAAGGCTTCCAACAAATATGCAGAAGAAAACAATAAATAAAAAGGACCCCAGTGCGTGAGAAGTAGGTTCTGAAGTCTTGTGTCAGCCAGCAACTTCAGAAGAACAAATGCTGCCCCCAGGCCCCACTCTCAGGGCCACCTCATCCCCTAAAGCACCTTGCGGTGGGTTTCTGCAGTAACCCCAGGCGGATGCGCACAGTTCCCATCAACAAACACACCGCATGTGGTCTCCAGCTGCAGAAAACAAGTTGGTTGAGCACAGCCACTGTCCTGTGTGGTGAAGGCGAGAAGAGTGGGGGAGGTCATGTTGCAGCCCTCCAGCCTAGTGCAGAGGGAGCTAGGAGAGCGGCTGTTAAAGTCAGGGCCCCTGACCTAGTAAAAGACACAGTTCATGACAGAGGGGCACGAAGGAAAAGGAAGGAAGCAGAGAGAAAAAAGGGCAGGGTACAGGAGGAGTCCTGGATGGGATTTGATCCCCGTGGGCGGTCCCGAGCCCGCTGGGAGGCCTCAATACCTGTTCTGCTGCCTCCTGTAGATTCTCCAAACAGCTTGTTGAGCAGCTGTGGGAACAATGCCCTCCATTAGCAAAAAAGAGCAACACCTGGTCTCTGTGTCAGGCGAGGGCAGAGAAACGAGAACAATCAGGGGGCAACTCTAATTTGCAGATGGGAAAAGCCCATGGGGAAATGGCATTGCCTCTGGCTTCTCTTGAGGGCCCGTATTCCTAGAGACCAGGGACCTGTCTGCCTCATGCATTTTGTGAAGAGCAGAAAAGCCAGAACTGTGCGCTCCTCCACCCATGCACAGTCATGGGGAAACTCCTTGTCTGACCAAGACCTCAGAATCCAAATGGAATTAGGTTTCACTTTCTCTGCCTGCATTCAGTTTCCTAACGTCACCTTAAGACTGAAAGCTCACTGACAGAGGAGAAACAAAGAGGCCAGGGCAAGAGGAGAGCAGTGGCCACACTGAACTGGAGGGGGTGTGTGCCCAGCCTTAGTGACTAATGGAAAAAGGGCACCCAAGGTATGAAGGGCTGATTGAAGAGCCTGAGATTCTTGAGGCCCGTCAGCCAGCCTGCCGTGTTTGTGAACACTGTATATGCAAAGTGACAAGTAGCTCTCTACTTACTGGCAGAAACTTTTCACAGCCTTCATCAGCTTCTTAAATGGCTCCATTACCCAGAATGCCTTGGATCCAACCTCTTCCTTTACAAATGAGGAAACTCAGGTCCAAACAAAGTGAGCAACTTCCTAAAAGTCATCAGTAATAAGCAACAGAGAGCCAGAGCCGGGCATGGGGTGCAAGCCTTTAATCCCAGCATGAGGCTGAGGAAGGAGGATCATTATGAATTCAAGACAGCCTGGGCTATAAAGTGAGCTCAAGGCCAGGCCAAAGTATGAACTACATAGCAAGACCCTATCTCAAAAGAAAAAAAAAAAAAAAAAAAAAAATAGAACCAGACACACAAAGAATAATACTGCCTGATCTCACTTATATGTATAATCCTAAAAAAAGTGAAGCATGGCTGGGCACAATGGTGCATACCTGTAATTCCAGCTGCTTGGGAAGCAGAGGTAGGAGGATTAAGGGGCCATGTCTCATCCCATGGCCAGGCTCTGAGAGAGAAATCCAGCGAAGAACAAAGCACAGGCATGAGGGTCAGAAGTCTGTGCTGCACAGAGGATGAGAGCTCAGGAAGGGTCTGAGTCATCACCACCTTCTGTGTTTTTTCCTAATAAATGAAATAACACTTCAGAAATCCAGAGTGGTACATGGCAGCTGGCGGAAAATCACTGTCGGCTCCTCTCCCTCACCCCCACTTCCTGATTCTTAGCTGAGATGAGTATATTTATAGAGATGGAGAGGACACCAAGGGGAAAATTTTTGAAATGTTTGGAAAGAATTGTTTTCCAAATACCTACTCTGCACCAGAAATGGCACAGTGCCAACCTGAGCAGCTCAGTGAAGCAGTGTCTCAAAATAAAAATTTAAAAAGCTATAGGGATGTTGCTTGGTGATACAACCACTGCCTTGCCTGAGTGAGGCCCGGGTTCAATCCCCAGTACCACAAGCAAAGGAAAAGTTAAGTAAATGGAAGCAAAAAATAGAACCATAGTTACCAGGGGCAGGGAGGTAAGGAAAATAAGGACCCAATGGTCAAAATATACGAAGTTGCAGGACATAAGGTGAATATGTCTAATGATAATTGTGCCACTCATTGAACCCTCACCCTGCACCAGATCCATACCATTCCCCTGCACTCTCTGTATTGGTCCAATACATTGGAGCCAGAGAGTAACTAACTCAAAGGTAGCTAGCCAAATCAAGTCCAAGCCTGGGCCAGGGAGATAGCTCAGTAGCATAAGTGCCTGCCTGGCAAGCATACTGTCCTGAGTTCAATCCCTGGTACAAAAAAAAAAAAAAAAAAAGAAAGAAAAAAAACTCCAAGCCCTAATTTTTCACACAAAGAAAATAATTAAATACAAATTAGGTTCTGCATCTTTGCCTGCTCCTCACTACCCACTAAAACCACCAAAAGGGAAGGCAGCTATTCCTCACTGCCCCTTGGCCCGTTCCTGCTCAATGGTCCCCATCCTAGCCACCACACAAAGCCAGACAGACGTGCACACTCACACCCAGGGGAAAGGCTCACAGAACTGACAGGTGAGAAGCAGGTGGGCTTCTAGCCTCAGCCGTGGACCTCCTCCCCTCTGTCCTCAGCTAGTGTCCCACTCAGCATACCTGTGTCCAGAAATACACTTTCCTTTCTTCCTTTAAGAGGGAAAGTGAGGGCTGGGGAGATACCTCAGTGGTTCAAACACCTGCCTGGCAAGCAGGCGTTGCCAGGGTTCAATCCCTGGTACCACATGCCATGCCAGCCCCAAAACCCTGCACATGGTAATGCACACCTGTAATCCCAGCACTGGGGAGGCTGAGACAGAAGGATCACCATGAGTCCGAGCTGTGCAGTGAGACCCTGTGCCTGATTAATTAACTTTTAAAAAAGAAGGAAGCTGAGATCAGGACAGGAAATAGATATAGAGCTCACAAAGTAAGTGGAACCTTGGCAAGAGTTTCAGGATTTCTCTAAAAGCAGTGCAATGTGGTAAAAAGTGATAATGGATTGAGTGTTGAAGCCTAGCACTATAGATTATGGCCTTGAGCTAGGCACTTACTCTCTCTAAGACTCAGCTGACTTGTCTGTTTTAAGATTTTATTTATTTATTTATTTGTTTTATGTATTTGGTACAAGGTCTCACTATGCAGCTTGGACTTGTAGTGAGCCTCCTGTTTTCAGCCTCTCTAGCACTGGAATTATAGGCATATGTCACCACACCTAGTCTCAGTGGCTGGCTCAGTACACCTGGGTGGTGGAGCTGGCATGGCATGTGGTACTGGGGATCAAACCCCAGTCCCTGTGCTTGCCTAAGCAGGTGTTTAGTCTGCTGAGCTAACTCACTGTCCCCAGTTTGTCTATTTTAAAAAGGATTTGTTTTTTAGACAGGGTCTCACTGTATAATTCAGACTGGCCTCAAACTCACTGTGTAGGCCAGGTTGGCCTTGAACTCACACAATCCCCCTGCCTCAGCCTCCCCAGTGCTGGTATTACAGATATGCATCACCATACCCAGACTAAAAAAGGACATTTTTAATAATGATTTTTTGTAAGCTTCACTAATTTGTATTAAACAGGATCTGATTTATATTGCCAAAAAAAAAAAAAAAAACTGAAGTATGGAATATCCTTAAATGTGCCATCACCTCACTCTTAATAAACTAATATAATAGCTAATGTTGGGCTGGGGAGATAGCTCAGTGACATAATTGCCTGCGAGCAAGCACGAGGTCCTGAGTTTGATCAGTGGTAACACACACACACACACACACACACACACACACATTCAAGCTTAAAGTTATTAGTATTTAAGAATTGTGGGGCTGGGGACATGGCTCATGGCTTAAGCACCTACCTAGTAAGCACAAGGTCCCGAGTTCAATCCCCAGTACCAAAAAAAAAAAAAGGAACTGTACTAAGATCTTTATGAGCTAAACACAATTATAAGAACTTAATTGTGTAAGGAGTATTATTATCTCTGACCTATAGATGAAGGAACTGAAGCTGGAGATATTGAGCTGCTCAAGGTTATATGACTAATAAACAGGAAAATGTACCCAAGGCCTACTCTTACTCATTACACGAACCACAACCTCCCACATGTTCAGTTAACTTCAGTTAGATCACAGGAAAAAGCCAAAATAGACACAAAATTCTTACATGAATGGATGACTGTTTCTAAAAACGTTTGAAATTTCTTTCATTAAGTGACATGGCGATGCTTTGGAAAGTGAGGTTTCCCATCTTTCCAAGTAATATTTCCAGTTTCATTTCTATGAAACTCATTCTTTCCACTGTTAAGGGATGAGTGGAGAGAGGGGAAGGAGAGAACCGTTAGGAAGGGCTTGAGAATGCACCTAAAAGGACCCAGACATGAGCACCGGAAGTCCCTGGGCTCAGCGGTCATTTATCAGCTGTGTGACCATGAAGCTGTTCATACTCTCTTTGAGGTTCAGTTTCCTCCTCTTTAAAGTGAGGGTAACAGCCACTCTGCAGAGTCATGAAGAAGAGATGTGACAAGGTCTTCCCATTCTAGGTAACTCAGTCCTCCTCAGCCACTAACTTATATCTGTGACCAAAGCTAAAAATGTTTAAGAAAATGTTCTGAATATAGGATTACATTTTTTAAATCGTTCTTGTATTTGTTGATGCATACTTTTATTCAGAGGCCCATTGCTGCCCCACGAAGGCTGAACTGTCAGTAACTCTGAACTACCCTAACAGGAATTGAAGAAGATTTACTGCATTCAGTTCTTTGGAGTGAGGTAAGGGTGCTGCCTTTAGCCCAGGGGTGCTACCTGAGTTTGGGTTTGAGAATGCTCCCAACCATAAAACTTTTCATGTCTCACTGTATTTACTGGATGGAGCACTGAAGCAGGAGCCAGAGCAGCTGCATTCTGATCCCAACTGTCCGTTATTTGCTCTGTGGCCTCTGCAAGTCATTCCTGCCCTCTGAGCCTCCGTTTCCTCCTCTGCCACTGGAGAACAAGAAAAATGACCCTTCAGGGGCACTGTAGCTTTCATGTTCTGAAACTTCTGTGCCCCAGAAGACCTTACAAAGGATATGGGATCTCAGCATTTATGGAGTTTTCTGATCTGTAAAACAGAGAAATAACAGTAAGTGAGTCAACGTATGCCCAGCCCGGCTCCATTACTCTGGTCACCAGGTGGGTACTCTCGCATCCCTCCCTGAGGGACTCTGTCCAAAGGAATCTCCTCAATAAAAAACACCCCCTAGCCGGGCGTGGTGGCGCATGCCTGTAATCCCAGCACTCGGGAGGCTGAGGCAGGAGGATTGTTGTGAGTTCGAGACCAGCCTGAGCTACAAAGTGAGCTCGAGGCCAGCCTGAACTGCATAGTGAGACCCTGTCTCAAAAAGACAAAAAAAAAAACACCCCCTGAAAAACATCCTTCCATGGGTGAGAGAAGGCACATAAATTCAGTTAGAACAGAGTTCTAACTCTGGTCACAAGCAAGAACTTTGAAAAAATAGTGATCGAGCCCCAATGGTTCTAATCCTACCCTATTGCCCCACCTCACTCCAAAGCAGCTACTTCCTGGTCTCTGAGGAAGACCCTACCCTAGAGGTGAAGTTGAGGATGCCAACAGAGGAAGAGGTATTTTTACCCTGGTACTGTGCACAAAAAGGATGAGCTCACTCTAGCTAGGAGGGCAGTTGAGTAGCCTGGAATTTCCAGAGGCAATTTCAGTTTCCAGGCTATTTCAGATTTAGTCCTCCATTTTGTACAATTTCAGCCAGTGCTTGCCTGCCTTTTTAGAAACTCCCCTTGCAGGGACGCTCTCTCCTATTGGCCCTGGCTCCCTATAAAGGGCCAGGCCAAGCTGCAGAAGGTCCCTGCTGAGGGAGGATCCTGAGATAGCACCCAGCTGCCACAGCCCCTGCCTTGCGGTACCATGAAAGTCTCCGCAGTCGCCTTCTCTGTCGTCTTTGCCGCCGCTGTCCTCTGTGCTCCTGCATCTGCCTCCCCATGTAAGTCCGGGTCCTGGTGCCCCCAGCCCGTGGAGCCAGTTGACCTTCTGCCTAGAATGCCCAACCCATCCTGCTGGCTCAGACTTTACTGAACCCCATTGGTTACCTTCTGGTGGACTGCTGTACCCAAATGTCCTATTGATCTTGATAAACCTCTAAGCTGCTTTATGTCAGGGACTCCCACACACACACCTCAACATTTCTGGGTCTCCCAGGTCCATCCTCCTGAACCCTGCAGGCATTCACTGAGTGGGGGCTGAGGCTTGGAATATTAGTAAACTTGAAAAGCAACTGATCCATCCGGGTCACCAGTGGGGTTTCTAAACACTTAATGAAACCTTCCTAACATGATCCTATTCTCTGAGAACATAGATGGAAAACATGGGGCAAATGGACACTGAAGCTAATGAAATGCCCACCATGGATCAGGCTTCATGCTGGATGCCCTACATATGTCACCTTATTTAACAAGGCTATTCTTTGAGTAACTGTTTTCGACTCACAGACAGGGAAACAGAAGTGCAGAGAATTCTGGTAATTTATAAAATAAGGATAGCTGAGGGTGGTGGCACTCAAACCAGTTCTGGCTGGGAAGAGGCAACTAATGCTTCCAGCAGCCTCTTGAATTCACTGACTAACGAGTGTGGCCCTATTCAGCTCCCCCTCACCCTGGGAGGCAGTGTGCACCTTCAGGCCCCATCTAGGCCCCTGGCTAAGCCATGGTACCTCCGTTCTGGAAGCCTCCTCACAGCCTCCCCTGGGTCACAATGAAGCCAAGTGTTGGGTCCATTGGGGATCCTTAAAGAGCAAAAGTGAGAGCAGAGAGCCCAGGACAGGGAAGGAGGAGGCCCAGGGCAGCCTGAGAGCCAAGGACAGAAGCTTGTAGTGTACAGGGAAAGATACAAGCCTAGCTCAGGGATTGATTAGAGGGGAGGTTGGGGAGAGTCCCTCGAGCATCTGTTGGAATCCCCACTCTGCCACAGTGTGCCCATGGTGAAGTGACTTTATCACTCTGTGCCTCTGTTTCTGCCAATGTGGATAAAAGTCTTCTCAAGATACATCATATAAAGTACCCAGCACAGCACCCAATGTCACAGGCACTAAATAGAGATCCCTGTCCTTTTATTTCCTTCTCCCAGATGCCTCGGACACCACTCCTTGCTGCTTTGCCTACATCTCCCGGCCACTGCCCCGCGCCCACATCAAGGAATATTTCTATACCAGCAGCAAGTGCTCCAACCTAGCTGTCGTGTGAGTCTCAGCCCCGTGGACTCCTGGGATGGGGGGATCATCTCAGTCCTTCCCCAGGAGCTGTCTGAGAAGGAGCCCCACCCACTCCTACCTCTTCTCCAGCTACTTAAATCACCATGGCTCCTCTATCCCTAGCCTCAGAGTCCTGAGCATACTGTAAAAGGACAAGACAGGAGTCCCTGGAGGATCCTCCCCACCCCAACAGACTAGGTCCCAAGGACTCCCTCTTTGCCAGTGTGGCTTTCCCTTGAACACCCCTTTCTAGTTAAGATCGCTAGAACCTCCCTCCCCCATATTCCACACTCAATCAAATCCGCCAGAGGAATCAGTAAGGAGCAGCCAGAGGTCAGGGCACTAATCATAGTCAAGTAAAACACAAAACCTATTCATTGGAGAAGAAAATTAGTTTCCCGTGTGCATATATTTGGGAAAATATAGTAACCCTCACTGCATCGAAAGTGTCAAATGTCTCATGTGCCTGCTTAGTGCATTTTCACACAATTGCCCTCTTATGAACGCACAGCTCTGTTCTTGACTTGAGGGATAAAAGTGAGGCTCAAAGAGAACTATTGACTTATGAGGGCTGCGTAGTGAGTGAGGGGTGGAGGGTGTTTCTGGAGCCTTCTTACTCTATTTTATAGCAAGTTCATTACTGACAGTCAGTTAAGAAATTTAAAACAGGGGGCTGAGGAGATAGCTCAGTAGAATAAGTGCTTCCCTGGCAAGTGCAAGGCCCTGAGTTTAATCCCTGGTTCCGCAAAAAAAAAAAAAAAAAAAACCTTGAGCCAGCCAAATAACTCAGTGGAAGCCGGGCACAGTGGCACAGGCCTGTAATCCCAGCACTTGGGAGGCTGAGGCAGGAGGACTGCTGTGAGTTCGAGACCAGCCTGAGCTACAAAGTGAGCTTAAGACCAGCCTGAACTGCATAGTGAGACCCTGTCTCAAAAAAAGACAAAAAAATAAAAAATAAAAAATAAAAAAAATAACTCAGTGAGCTAAAGCCAAATAACTCAGTGGGCTCCCAGGCACAGGGGCTGGGAGTTCAACCCCCAGGCATGTCATGTTGGCCCTGCCTCCAGGGCATGCTGAGATAGCAATTGAGACTGGGTATGGTGGCACACACCTGTAATCCCAGCTCTTGGGAGGCTGTAAACAGGTAGATCACTATGAGTCTGATGTAGTAGTAAGACCCTGTAGACCCTTCCCTAAAATACAAGAAAAAGAGAGAAAGAAATTTAAAACAGCAGAGTATTAAAGAACAAAAGGAAGCAACTGTCCAAAAGGAAAGAGGAATTTGGGACAAGGAATAGTAAATGAGAAAAATTATTTTTTAAAAAAGGATAAAATGGAAATAAAGCCTTGTGAGGGGAAAAGGGGTAGAAATGAGGAGAGGGGATGGGGAAAAAAGGGATCAAAATAGATCACAGACAGGTACAAATTCCCTATGATGGATGTCATCATTAAGTATTTCTAAATTGTACCAATAAACTTAATCAAATAAAATAAAAATAAAATTTAAAAGGGGTACAATCAGAAAGTTTTATATAAAAAGGCTGAAGTTTTTTAATCCAAAAATTTTCACAATAGGTCAGAGACAGAGTTCAGCGGTCTAAGCACCTGCCTGGTAAGTGCAAGGACCCGGCTTCAATCCCTGGTACCACAGGCCTTACAGGGCCTGAAACTCTGGGCATGCCACGCTGGCCACTGAAACCAGGTGTGGTGGCACATGCCTATAATCCCAAGACTGAGACAGGAGAATCACTATGAGTCTGATCTATATAGCAAAATCCTATGCCAAAGAAATAAAGAAAAGATTAAAAAATAATTCTTAGAAAAATTTTCACAACATTTGCAAAGTTATAGATATTCGAAGATGAACTTGGGTCTTGATGAATCACTCAAGGTACAGTGGTAATGTTTTTCTTTTTTTCAAAATAAAATATTTAGTTTAGACATAACATCTCTGGGAAAGTGGTAATATTTAGCATTACTTTTTTTTTTTTCAGTTCTAGGAATTGAACCCATGGTCTATTCATTCAGCTCCATCCCCAGTACCCTCCCCTCCTCTCTCTCTCTCTCTTTCTCTCTCTCTCTCTCTCTCTCTCTCTCTCTCTCTCTCTCTCTCTCTCTCTCTCACTTTGAGACAAATTCTTGCTAAATCACTAAGCTGCCCCAGTCTGGGCCTCAACTTGCCATCCTCCTTTCTCAGCCTCTCAGTGTTCTGGTTTTATAGGCTTGTGCTACCACACCTAGCCTACAATTTCATTTCTAAAAATAAGTATTTCTAAAAGAAAATAGCCTCCCCCAAGCACCTTTTATGGGCAGAGTGAGATGAATAAAACCACCATTCCTTTCACAGTCTTATAGGAGGAATCAGGCAGACTCAGCAATGACTAGATTACCCTGAAAAAGAACATTATGAAAGGAAGAGAAAGAGCACATCCAATTTCAGGGGTGAGAAGAGGGGATTTAGAAAAGGTTGTTGCAGAAGGTGTTTTGCAACAGAGATTTGAACTGGTAAAGAAAAGCCTGTGGGTGGGGTTCATCAAGCAGAGGAGTCTACTTTGGTTTGTGTAGAACCTCTACACAGGGCAGCACAGAGGGCTTTGCAAGAAAATTCAGCAAAAGCACATAGTTGTCAAGGATAACATGAGCTGGAACAAGGAAATCCTACAAAATGCAGTCAAGGAAGAGGTCACACTTGTGGCCCTGTGCATAGGACTGGGGGCTCAGTGGTGCCTGGAGAAAAGGAGAGACAAGAGTGAGGCGTCTTGGGAGGTGGGGTTCGCCAGAGCAGGGAGAGGAGGGGAGAGGGCTACACGGAAGTCTCAGGCAACATGGTTGCAGAAGTGTGAAACCTGGTAAACCTGAGGATGAACTGTGTTTATAGGGGAGAACCCAGATGGAGAGTCGGAGGCCGGACTGGGCTGCTTAAGGAGACGCTTGTCATAAAAGAGGAGGAGCAGGAGGAGGAAGAGGAAGAATAGGAGGAGGAGAAAGAGGAGAAGGAGGAGGAAGCCACAAAGGTGCCCCCAAAACAACCCTGTGGAAATGACACTTTCTTGTAAGAGGAAGGGCCTTCCAATAATGAAGATGCAACAGTGTTCTAGAGTTAGTTGCCACACAGAACTCCAGCTATGCCACTGGGTAAGCTTTGGCCCCTTACCCTCTCCCTGAGCCTTAATTGCCTCTTTCAAAATTGGGTAACAGAAGCACTTCCCTCAGTGGGCCACAGAAGGAATAATAAAATTCTTAGATTATTCCTTGGTATATTATTGAATAAACATCCATTAAGCATTCTTACCAGGTTTGGGTCCAGAGAACTGGGGAGGGGGGGGCACAGAAAAGTGAAAAGGAAGCTGGTATGGCTGCTCATAGCTATAATGCCAGCACTCTGGGAGGCTGAGCCAAGATTGCAAATTTGAGGTCTTCCTGGAACTTTGTGGGGACTCTATCTCAAAAATCCAAGAGAGAGGGAGAGAGTGAGAAAGAGAGAGAGAAAGAGAGAGAGAAGAGGGAGGGAAAGAGATAGAGACAGAGACTGAGATTGAGACAGAATGGAGGAGAAATTGACTTGAGAGGAAGAGACTTCAGCCCATACTCAGGATAGCAAAAGGGAATTCAGGCAGGTGGGAAGGTGGACTGACAAGGAGTGTCTGTCCTCTGGTTCTGTATGCTGCAGGGTGGAGGAAATGAAGGCCAGAGCAATTCTCATATCAGGTGTTGGTTTCCTGGACCTTGACTTTCTGGCTATAGACCAAGGCAGCTGAGGAGAGCGGACAGCCGCTCTCAGGATTTCCTACTTGTAGCTGAATGAGGAGGACAAGGTCTACATCAGAAGCTCCTACAGCCTTCCAAATAAAAAGGTTTTATGAAACACTAGGAGACACCAGAGCCCTTCTGATCCCTTTCTCATCTCTGCATGTTGTAGTGAGAGAGGGATAGTCGTCACAGGTCATGGAAGCCTCAGAAAGTGAAAGCAGCACCTGACAGTGAACATTGTCCCGAGGGAACCCCAAACAGCAATTGAGAAATTCTCATTCTCATCAGGCACACTAGGTCTTCACTTGGCCTGAAAAGATTTAAGCTCAAGAATGTGTACGATAGACTTAAGAATGAATAGTTAAGAGGATATATTTTATGTTATTTTTACCATGACTTTTTAAAAGCTTATTTAAATGCTGTTGGGCATGGAATCAGAGCCACACAAGCTTAGTGTCTTTGACAGACATTATTACACACATAAAGAATGAAAGTACCAAACCAAAGATGTCTCATTTTAAATAACATAGTCAAAGGAGGTGAGTACATAGCATTCCATAATGTATTTATTTGAGCATATACACTAATACAGAAAATACTTACTTTGGTTTTTCTGAGACAGGGTCTCACTATGTAGTTCAGGCTGGCCTTGAACTCAGTGTGTAGCCCCCATTGAACTTGAACTCATAGTAATCCTCCTGCCTCAGCCTCTCAAGTACTGGGATTATAGGTGTGAACTACCATACCCAGTTTATATTTTTAAAAATATGATCATAATTAAAATACAAAAGCTGAACTGTGAATTCCCTGTGTCATTAGGGACATTTAAGTCCTTTGTCAGGCCATATAATAATGTGGTACACTTTGTAGCTCAATAGTATTTTAAAAATAAACTTCTAGATAGCTGTATAATAACTAGCTTTTTTTCCATGAGAACCTATAAAATAGTCTGATGTTCTAATTTAAGAAAAATGAATGTTGAATTAAAAATTAATATGTATGGAGCCAGCCAGATAGCTCAGTGCATGAAAGCCCCTGTTTAGATGGAAGGGCAGAGGGATCCAATCCCTGGCCTGCCATGCTGGTCCCACCCCTGGGGTGTGCTGAGGCAGCAAATGAGATTGGGCTTGGTGGTGCACACCTATAACCCCAGCACTTGGGAGGCTGAAAATAGGAGGATCACTACAAGTCCCATCTGGGTAGTGAGACCCTGTACACCCTGTCCTAAATACATAAAAAATAAAAAATTAATTAGTGTGTATGGAACGCAGCCTACAGAGGAGGCCTAACTGTACAAGGCATAAGTAGGCAGGGCTCACCCTGAAGTCAAGCACTGATGGCAGTGTTGTTGCTCTCCAGCATCCTGATCCGCCCTAGACAGAACCAGTGTCTCAGCAGAGGAGGGAGCAGCTGACTGATCCCCCGTGACTCCTAATTTTTAATGTTTCCTAGGCTGTAACGCTCTTTCACCATCTATGCCTGCAGAGATAAAGCCTCTAACTCTCAGGGGCCTCCCCATCTGGCTGGTAAATTAGTGAAGTGCTCTATCACTGCCAACACGTCAGGGCCTTTGGCCTCCGTGAGCTGTGGTCCAGTACCAGGAACTTTGATCTCACTTTGCTCCAATCACCCTAATACAGAAATTTCACAGGATTCTAAGAATGACAATACATGGACAGAGATTTTTCCACACTCCTTCACATCTATTGGATTTGAGCTTCACAACAGTTATCCAGAGTATGAGTCCTAGCTACAGCTTTGACGGTAGCAAACAGGCTGAGGGGTGAAAAGCCCCCCAGTGATTTATCTATAGTGATCCAAGGCTCGAGTTCATCTCCTTTCATTCATCCACTGTGTGTTCACATGTTCATGTGCTGATTGTCTGTTCTATGTGATGCATTGTACTGTTGAAAACCAAGTTACATGTTCCTTTAACTTCTTGTCACCTACTTGCTCAGCCAGAGCAGTTCCTAGAGGATAGATCTTCTCTGTAATTTTTTTTTCCTAGAAATAAAAACAAAAAGTCTCACTATAACTTAGACTAGTGTGAACTCAACACCCTCCTACATAATCATCCAAGTATTGAGATTACGGATATCTGGTTCCTTCTGTCTGCATCTTGAGCACCTGGCACAGGGCCTGGAGCAAGGAAAACTCTGAGTGGTTAAGCTTCAGATCCCCTTTGAATTCTAGGCCCTATGTGTTTGTGTGGAGGTTGAAATGCACACATGTTTGTTTCTTACTTAAAGCCTTTATATTCAATAGAAAAAAAAAATCTTCGTTTAAAAAGAAATAAAATCTTATGGAGCACTAAAAATGCCCTTCCCCAGTACCACATTTTCCTTGTGTGTCTCGATCCACCTCATTCCTAAAACTGGCTGGCCCGGTACTAACTGGTCTCCACTTGTTCCCTACTACAGATTTGTTACCCGAAAGAACCGCCAGGTGTGTGCCAACCCCGAGAAGAAGTGGGTTCGAGAGTATATCAACTCTTTCGAGATGAGCTAGGTGAGGACGCATCTGGAACGCAACCTTGAGGAAACTCAGCTGTTGCTGCCTGCCCTAGTCTTACGCGGTTTAGGAAGCTTCTCCTCAATCCCTGCTCTGCTTCACCCTTGGGAGGGCATGGATTCTACCACCAAGCACCAGTGGGAATAGCTTTCCCCCTACTCAAAGCCTCAAAGAGCGATTGAGGCTCTGCCTTCGCCACGGGGAGTCCCTCAGTTCCCACCCAGCTTCAGGCCTCTCACTGCCCATGGCTCAGTGACGAGGAAGGAAAATCAGCACACCTCTCAAGGCAAAAAAGCAAGGCTGGGCCCCCTAAGGATTCCCAATGGCCCACGTGCCGATCTCTAGCCCTTACAATGGCTGACTGGACAGCGTTAGAAATCAGCTTCTCATTAAAATTCTCAGTGCGGTGACAAAGCTGGCTCCTGGTTTGATTTCCTTCTTGGGAACATTAATAAACATATGGAGGTTCAGGCTCACACACATCTGGTGTCCCCTCTAGATTTGAGGCTTGTGGCTCTAACCCAGTGATCAGGGCTTACAAGGTCCTCTTAAAACAAGAATTTGTCTCCCCAGCTTCTGCTCTCATACCTGCACTCTGAGGGCTAGG
This sequence comes from Ctenomys sociabilis, assembly GCA_004027165.1. Lineage (NCBI taxonomy): Eukaryota > Metazoa > Chordata > Mammalia > Rodentia > Ctenomyidae > Ctenomys > Ctenomys sociabilis. Next base: position 16,047 of record PVKA01041990.1, read on the forward strand.
AAAAAAAGTTCTCTGAGGAGGGAACATGGAAGACAGAGTAGGTAAAGTAACTAGTGATTTATCCACAGGAGGGGAGAGGGAGAGGGTAATCACTATGCCCTGCCCCCACAAGTCCCCGAGAGTTTATCTGTCTCCCTGCCACAACTTCATTCATTCCTCAGAGTTTGTTTGGCCTTTTCACCTTAGCCTACCCTACACCTTATCCCCATTGGGTTTCTTCAACCCCATCTTTGCCCCAGAACAGATTTAATGGTAATTCTTTTTTTTTTTTTTTTTTTTTTTTTTTTTTTTTTTTTTTTTTAATGTATTTAGTACAGGGTCTACAGGATCTCACTACACAGATTGGACTCATAGTGAATCCTGCTGTTCTCAGCCTCCCATGTGCTAGGTTTACAGGCATGCACCATCATGCCCAGTCTCAATTGCAGCGCTCCCTAGGGGCAGGGCCAGAACTGCACACTGGAGATGAACTCCAGTCCCTGTGCCTACCTAAGCAGGTGTTTAATCTGCTGAGCTATCTGGCCAGCCCTTTTAATGGCAATTCTGAAGGTCATGGGTCTTTCAAAGAAAGAGAAGGAGGCATTCAGTGATTTTTCACAATTGCACTAGCACTTGTTTGATAGGAGTATTTCAACTTTTCCATTTACATATGCCATTGTGTGAATAATGCTGACAACCAATATGTCCATAACTATATATCTATACCTATATCTATATCTATATCTATATCTAGACCTAGACCTAGACCTAGACCTAGACATAGACATTGACATAGACATAGACATAGATATAGATATAATTATTCTAAATGCACTATGGCAAAACACTGGCTCAGCCTCTTACGTTCGCCATCCTTTTTTATCCTCATAAGCTGATGGGGTGGGCACCATAGCATTAGCAAGCAGAAACACTGAAAGAACACCCAGGACTTGAAGGCAGATTTATTTACATTGACAGGCACTGATCAGAATCATTCCCAAAATATCAGGCCCTGATCATAGGGCTTATATGAGATAAGGAAGCCCAAAGGCAGAATGGCTTGTCAGTTGGGAACTGGGTTACACAATGTACATCACAGTGACCGTTTCTAAGGGACCAGAAACAACTGGACCTAGAACCTGGCCAACTAAGAAACTAAATTACCCTGGCTGGGGTCAGGGGGTATTTTCTACTGCAATATTTATACTATGTTTCTGTTTATTGTCCAGTGGGTATATTTTTTGCCCAAAACCCCATAAAAGGGCAGGAAAAAAGTGCTTAAATTAAGACTTAAAGTCATTAGCCTAATAATACCAAAACCCATACTTTATTTTCCACTTTTAATTTACAAATTTTACAATACACCTATATACTCTTCATCCAGATTCAACTATTAACATTTTACCATATTTATCTCTCTCTGTGCCAGTATAATGGGGATGTCCAATTTTTTTCTGAATTATTTGAAAGTTGCAGATATGCTAACATATCAACCCTAAGTTTCAGTATGTGTCTCCTAATAACACACTGCATAACTACAAAATAGGTAACACACTCAGGAAATGTAACAAAGACACAATATTACTTTTTTTTTTTTTTTTTTTTTTTTTTTTTTTTTTTTTTTTTTTTTTTTTTTTTTTTTTTTTTTTTTTTTTTTTTTTTTT
>PVKA01041991.1:0-17648 GCA_004027165.1 Ctenomys sociabilis
GTTGTGAGTTCGAGACCAGCCTGAGCTACAAAGTGAGCTCAAGGCCAGCCTGAACTGCACAATGAGACCCTGTCTCAAAAAAAAAAAAAAAAAAAAAAAAAAAAAAAAAAAAAAAAAAAAAAAAAAAAAAAAAAAAAAAAAAAAAAAAAAAAAAAAAAAAAAAAAAAAAAAAAAAAAAAAAAAAAAAAAAAAAAAAAAAAAAACAGCAGTAGTAACAATTCGATTGTCACATAGTCTCAACTTCAAAACAAGAATGATCAAAGAAAATAAAGAAGGCTACTATATACTGGATTGAGGAAAAATTCAAGAGGAAGAGGTAACACTCATAAATATGTATGCACCAATTGCAGGAACACCCAACTATATCAGACAAATCTTAATGGACATGAAAAATCTAATATCCAATATAACTATCTTAACAGGAGAATTTAACACCCCTTTGTCCTAAATAGATAGGTCAAGTGGACAAAAATTAGCAAAGAAGTAGCAGAACTGAACCAGAGCTTGGAACAAATGGACCTGGTGGACATATACAGAGTTTTCCACCCAACCACAGCTGAATACACATTTTTTTTCAGCTGCACATGGTCATTTTTTAAAAATAGACAATATACTAGTCCATTGGTCATGCTTAAGTATATGCAAGAAAACAGAAATTATCCCATGCATGTTATCTGACCACAGCGCAATGAAATTGGAAATAAATGACAAAAGAAACCAGAAAAACCTGCTAAGTGCATGTAAATTAAACAAAACCCTACTCAGCAATCAATGGATCACAAATGAAATTAAACAAGAAATTCAACAATATCTACAACTCAATGAAAATTCAACCACAACTTATTGGAATTTATGGGATGCTATGAAAGCAGTTCTCAGAGGGAAATTTATAGCTTTGAACTCACACATGAGGAAAACAGAAGGGGAACAAATAAACACCCTAATGTTGCACCTCTGACATCTAGAAAAGGAAGAGAAAACCAAACCCAGAGCCCAAAGACGGGAAGAAATCGTAAAGATTAGAGCAGAAACTAATTCAATTCAGATGAAGAAAACAGTTCAAAGAATTAACAAATCAAAAAAATGGTTCTTTGAAAGATTAGATAACATCGATAAACCCCTAGCTAACTTCATCAAAAAGAGGAAAGAAAAAATTCAAATAAAAGCAATAAGGAATGAAAAGGGTGAAATCACCAGAGACCTAGTGGAAATTCAGAAGATTATCAGTAGCTACTTTGAGAATATTTACTCTCACAGAGTGGAAGACACAGACAAAACAGACAGATTCTTAGAAAGGTACAAATTACCAAAACTGAATCAAGAAGATATAACAACTCGCAATAACCCAATAATGGCCAATGAAATATAAAATGTAATAAAAAAAAAAACCTATCGACAAATAAAATTTCTTGTCCTGATGAATTGTACAACAAATTTACAGAAGATTTAATTCCTATACTTCTCAAACTCTTCAAAAAAATTGAAAAGGAAGCAGTCCTCTGAAAATCATTCCTGGAGGCAAGTATTACACTGATACCAAAAACAGAGAAAGACACTACTAAAAAAGAGAACTGCAGACTAATCTCCCTCATGAACATAAATGCAAAAATCCTCAAAAAAAAATCCTAGCAAACAGAATACAGCAAATCATTAAGATGATAATGACCAGATAGGATTCATCCCAGTGATGCAAGGATGGTTCAATATTCAAAAATCTATAAATGCAACACATTATATCAATAGAGCAAAAACTAAAAATCACATGATCACCTCAATGAATGCAGAAAAGGCTTTTGACAAAGTTCAACACTCGTTCATGTTCAAAGTCTTACAGAAAATTAGAATAGAAAGCCTCCACTTCAATCTGATAAAAGCCATTTATCAGGGCTAATATAATTTTAAATGGGGAAAAACTGAAATCTTTTACCTTTAGATCTGGTACAAGACAAGGATGTTCTCTGTCACCCGTCCTATTCGATATAGTTCTGGAATCATTAGCGCCATTAGACAAAAGAGAGAAATAAAAGGAATAAGAATAGATAAAGAAGAAGTTAAATTATCATTATTTGCAGATGACATGATACTTTACTTGGAAGATCCTAAAAACTCCACCAAGAAGCTACTAGAATTAATACACAAATTCAGTAGCATAGCAGGATACAAAGTCAATACTCAAAAGTCAATAGCATTCCTCTACACAGATGACAAACACATTGAGAGGGAAATTAGAGAAATAATACCTTTTACAATAGCACCAAGAAAAATGAAATACCTTGGAATTCATATGACTACAGAAGTCAAAGATCTTTTCAAGGAACTCTATAGTACTCTGAAAAAAGAGATTGTAGAGGATTTCAGAAAATGCAAAGTTATTCCCTGCTCCTGGATAGAAAGAACCAACATCGTGAAGATGGCGATACTCCCAAAATTGTTGTACAGATTTTATGCATTCCCTATCAAACCACCACCAACATACTTCCAAAACCTAGAGAAATCATTCCTAAAATTTATTTGGAACAGAAAAGACCTAGAATAGCAAAGGCAATCTTGGCCAACAAAGACAAGGGGAGGAGCCGGGCGTGGTGGCGCATGCCTGTAATCCCAGCGCTAGGGAGGCTGAGGCAGGAGGATTGTTGTTGTGAGTTCGAGACCAGCCTGAGCTACAAAGTGAGCTTAACTTAAGGCCAGCCTGAACTGCACAGTGAGACCCTGTCTCAAAAAGACAAAAAAAAAAAAAAAAAAAAAAAAAAAAAAAAAAAAAAAAGACAAGGCGGGAGGCTTCACAATTTCTGACTTGAAATTATACTACAAAGCTACTGTAATAAAATCAGCATGGTTCTGGCAACAGAATAGACCTAAGGATCAATGGAATATATTAGGAGATGCAGAGGCCTATACAAACACACTCAGCCTCCTGATCTTTGACAAAGGGGACAAACACGCTTACTGGAACAAAGATAGCCTCTTTAACAAATGTTGCTAGAAAAATTGGCTCTCTACATGCTGAAAACTAAAACTTGACCCAGGTCTATTATCGTGCACTAAGCTGAATTCAAAGTGGACTAAAGAACTAAACATTGAAGTAGAAACACTAAATCTCCTGGAAGAGAAAATAGGAAAAGCTCTTGAAGACATAGGGGTAGGCAAAAGAGTTCATGAACAAAAATCAAATTGCATGGATAAGAATTAACAACTGAGACCTCCTCTTTGTTTTTTGTTTTCTGGCAGAACCAGGGATTGAACTTGGGCCCCTGCACTTGCCAGGTAAGCACTTATTCCACTGAGCCATCTCCCCTTTCTCCCCTCCCCTGGACCTCCTCTTATTGAGAAGTTTCTGCACATCAAAAGAAATCAACAAAGTGAAAAGACAACCCACAAATTTGGAAAATAATCTTGACAAATAAGCACTCAGATAAAGGCCTGCTCTCTAGAATGTATGAAGAACTAAAAAACATCAAGGCCCCTAAATTTAAAGGCCCTATCCAGAAATGGGCATCCAAGGTGAACACACACTTCTCAGGGGACAAAATTAAAAAAGCAAATAAAAGCCGGGCGTGGTGGCGCATGCCTGTAATCCCAGCACTCAGGAGGCTGAGACAGGAGGATTGTTGTGAGTTCGAGACCAGCCTGAGCTACAAAGTGAGCTTAAGGCCAGCCTGAACTTCATAGTGAGACCCTGTCTCAAAAAAAAAAAAAAAAAAAAAAAGACAAAAAAGCGAATAAATATATGAAAAAATGCTCCACTTCACTAGCCATTTGGGAAATGCAAATTAAAACAACACTGAAATATCATCTTACCCCAGAAAAAAATGCCTATCATAAACAAATCAACCAACAACAAATATTGGAGAGGCTGTGGGGAAAAAGGAACCCTTCTCCACTGCTGGTGGGAATGTAGACTGGTGCAACCATTATGGAAATCAGTGTGGAGACTCCTTAAAAAACTAAGACAGGAAATCCCATTCTAACCAGCTATCCCCCTACTGGGAATTTTCCCAGAGGATCTGGAAACATTGTATTATAGTGATATAAGTGTACCTATGTATATAGCAGCCTAATTTGTGATAGTCAGATCTTGGAAATAAGCATGATGCTAGTCACCTGAGTAATGGATGAAAAAGATGTGGTGTTTTTATACAAGGGTATTACTCAGCTATAAAGAATGATAAACTTGAAGCCTCCATATTTAAGTGGATGGCACTTGAACATATACTCATAAGTGAAATAAACTAGACCCACATGTGTAAATATCATTTAGTCTCCCTAGTATAAGAACTCAAAAGAAGAAATACAAATAGAAAGGTATAACACAATCAAATGGAAATCAAAAACTTAGGATGAAACATGACAGGGGCAAAGCTATACATTTATATGTACAAGATGGGGAAGGCAATGATCCTGAGAATTTTCAAAAGGTTTTTGAAGCTAGCAGTTAATTGGAAGGACTCTCACCCTGACTAACTATATATGCTGATACTTGTGAACCAAGCAACTGCACTGAAGATGACGATGTATAATAATAGGGTCATGCTTGGAATACCTGTCATTCTGGTCCTCTGAATACATGCTGCCTGTCATGACATGCCAGTTGCTGCCATGCTGTCTCTTGGGTAGATGTTTGTTTCAAAAGGAAAGGTATGATGAATGGAGGCAGGAGACAGGAAAAGGGATGTTGTGGGACTGTCCTGCTACAATGCTGCATATTTTTAGATTTCTAAACTTCTGTGTAAAAATATGTAATTGTTTATTCCTATTTTTAAAAATATATTTTAATTTTTTTCTTCATATTCTGCAGTGACTTAAAGTTTAACATACCAATAGTTGATGAAAATTATCTGTTCCATGTTATGCCTAAAGTGTTTGATATTCAGACAGATAGTGAAGTTAAGCTCAATAGCCTAGACTGTAGGGTAATAACAATAAGCTTCTCTTCTGGAGGGTTAACAACTTAAGTTTGCACACCAAAAATTAGAGAAAAAGAAGGGCTGAGAGGACAACCAACATTTTGGCCCTACACTTTCAAGGTCAGTGAAGCCTCAGGACATAGGAGAACCTGTACTGTAACATCATGGAACTCAGTTGTGTTCCAAATTTTCTTATCAAGGACATTATGGGGCCACAGAGGAATGTGATCGATGATGTACAGTGTGCCTAAGGAGAGTCACATGGAGAGAAAACATTCTCTCAGTCTTGCACAGAGAGCAAATTGGTCAAGCAAATGGCCATGACTCATCCACATGGGTGACTCTGACAAAGGATCTACAAACTGTGGTACAGGGTTTCAGGATAAATCCTGAGGGGATTTGACTGACCTTATAAGATACCAAAGCTACATTTCTTGTTATATAGGTCTTTCTTTATCTTGGTCTTAACCATCCAGCAGAAAAGTAGAAAAATGAAGTATAAAAAGTAAAGCCATATTAATATGCTGAGCTATAAAAGGCTCAAGTCAACAACTTCTGATATTGCCAGTCTTACGGAAAACACACTACTATTATGGACTACTGGACTGCTTTGGAATATTTTGCTGAATTCACACACATATAATATTTAAACAACAAAGCTAAACAAAAATGGGTATACAAATGAAAGACCGTTTTGTATTTGTATATTCAAAATAGTTAGGATGGTATACAGCTACATTCTCTTCATTCAATGAATGGAAAGATGTGTTCTAATAGTGTTTGTAAACAAGATATCATGTCTGCATCTTGTACAATGAATAATCACTAAGACAATAATATGAAATGTATTAATTATTGAAACTGTCCTACTAAGTTGATTTGAAACCTTCTCATTGTTATTTGTTTCTCAATAAAATTATGGAAAAAAGAAAAACAAAACCTAAAAACAAGTCTACTTCTAAGTATAACACACAAAAGAATTGAAAGCATAAGTGAGGCAAGGTGGCCCATGCTTGTAATATCAGCACTTGGGTGGCTGAGGTAGGAGGATCATGGCAAGTTCAAGTCCAGCCTGGATTACAAAGCGAACTCAAGGCTAGCATGAACTACATAGTAAAACCCTGCCTCAAAAAAAAAAAAAAAAAAAAGGATAAAAATAAAAATAAAACAGAATTGAAAGCAGCATAGTTTTTGTTTTTGTTTTGTAGAACCAGGGATTGAACTCAGGCCCTTAGTGCTTGTCAGGATGCTCTTATTCTACTGAGCCATCTCCCCAACCCCAAAAGCAAGGCTCTTTAGGAGCCTTGTATCCCAGTATACACAGCATAATTATTCAGATAGCAAAGAGATAGAAGAATCTAGGTTTTCCATGATGCATAGGAGCATAAACAAAATATAGGAGGCACCCAAAATGTAATAATCTTCAGCCATAGAGGGACAGGAAATAATGTCACATGTATAACTAACATAAATGAAGCTTGAGAACTAAGTGCTAAGTGAAATAAGTGCATCACAAAAATATACAGCTAGGGCTGGTGGTGCACCCCTGTAATCTCAGCACTTAGGAGGCTGAAGCAAGAGGATTACTGCAAGTTCGAGAGTAGCCTGGGCTACACAGTGAGCTCAAAGCCAGCCCGAACTGCATAGCACATTTGTCTCAAAAAGATAAATATATACAGTATATCCTGTATTATTGTGTTTCTGGAATAGTCTAGTTCTAGGCAAAATCAGAGAATAGAAGAACACTCTTTGTGATAAGGAGAGGGAAATTGGAAGGTGCCATTTTATAAATATAAAATCTCAGCTTGAGAAAATGAACAGTTCTAAAGATAGATGATGGTGATTGGTGCAGAATATGAATAAAGTATATGTAATTCAACTTTTTTTCAGTATTGTGGGCTAAACAGAGGGCCTTACACATGTTAGGCAAGTGCTCTACCATGGAGCTACTTCCTCAGCCCTTTTTGTTTTTTGAGACATAATCTTCCTAAGTTCCCCAGGCTGGCCTTCAACTAGCTATCCTACTATCTTAGCTTCCTAACTAACTGGAATTACATGTATGTGCCACCATTTTTAGTTTTCGAGGAGCAACAATAATATCTTCTATAGCTACGATATCATTTTACACTTCCCTCTAAAATGTACAAAGGTTCAAATTTTTTCATATCCTCACCAATATTTATTTCCTGTTTTTATATGGCAGCCATCCTAACCAGTTTAAGGGGTTATCTCATTGTATAGTTTTTCTTTTCTCTGATGATTAAACCTGTTACCTAAACATGTTTTCTATTGCTATCATAGAATATCTGACATTGGATAATTCATAAAGAACACAGTTTATTTTAGGAGTCTGAGATATCCACTTCTGACATTAACCAGCAAAGCAGTATTAATAAAGACAAGAATAGTCAAGGGAGTGGGCAAGAATTGTGTGCATGCATAGGCAAAGAACTGCCTAACTACCTGGGCACTCTGACAGGCTTCTTTATGAAGGGGACAATTAAGTTGGGTCTTGCAGAATGTTGAAAATTTATGGAAGAGAAAGTCACAAAACATTCAAAACAAAGAAATGAGTGAGAAACTTGTCCATACATTGCTTAGAAAAATAAATTTGGGTAAACATGAGAAAAAACTCTGCAGAACATATAAAGGAAATTTAGGCTTTGACCTGAAGGAAAAGGAAGCAAGGAAACAGCAAGAGTAGAATTGCTTTTTAGAAGTGCTGGTGGGTGTGTGTGGGGGGCAAGATGCCATATGCCAAGCCAGGGCCAGCCCCAACCTGGAGCATGCTGAGCCTGCGACCAAGTCCAGGCATGGTGGTGCATGCCTATAATTCCAGTGCTGGGGATGCTGAAAACAGGAGGATCAGTACGAGTCCCAGCTGTGTAGTGAGACCCTGCGCAAAATACATACTTTAAAAAATAGTTTCTGAGAAGGGCAAATGAATGGATAAAGAAAATGTGGTATTTATATATAATGGAGTACTACTCTGTCTTAAAGAATGATGAACTCAACACATTTTTGGGTAAACAGTTGCATTGTGAGACCATAAGTTTGGGTGACAAAAATCAGACACAAACATTGAAATATTACATTATTTCTCTCTCTCTCTCTTTTCTTCTTCTGTATTTAGTACAGGGTCTACGGAATTTCACTCATAGATCAGACTCATAGTGATCATCCTGTTTTCGGCCTCCCAAGTGCTGGGAATACAGGTATGCGCCATCATGCCCAGTCTCAATCGCCATCTCAGTGCACCCTGCTGGCGGGGCGGGCACGACACACAGGGAATTGAATTCTGGCTATTGTGCTCTGCCTAAACAGGTACTTTAGTCTGGAGCTTTCAGGCTGGCCCTGTATTATTTCTCTTGTGTGAGAAACCCAAAATTTAAATAAGGAGCAAAGTGGAGAATAGAAATTGGGAACTAGGAAGTACTTGTTCAACTAAGAAGGAAAACAAAGGATGGAGAAAGGGGCAGGAGGAGAAATAGCACTTAGTAAGCGAAGGAGCCAAGCATGTTGGCACACATCTGTGATTCCAGCACTCGGGAGGCTGAGACTGGAAGATCATGGTGAATTTCAGGCCAGCCTGGACTACAAAGTGAGCTCAAGGCCAGCCTGAACTGCATAGTGAGACATTGTCTGGAAAAAAAAAAAAAAAAACATTAAAAATAAAAAAGGAAAGAATACAAAGAAGAAATGGAAAAGTCACTTTCATAAATAGGCAAGGGAAGAGGGTTGAGGGGAGCAGAAGAGAATGGTGAAAAAATAAGATATGTACAGTGCAAACTGTTCAAGGTGAATGTGGTCATTATGTATGGCAAACACATGCTAATAAAAATAGAATATTGCCGGGCGTGGTGGCGCATGCCTGTAATCCCAGCACTCAGGAGGCTGAGGCAGGAGGATTGTTGTGAGTTCGAGACCAGCCTGAGCTAGAAAGTGAGCTTAAGGCCAGCCTCAACTGCATAGTAAGACCCTGTCTCAAAAAGACCAAAAAAAAAAAAAAAAAAAAGAATATTAAAAGAGAGAGAGAGAGAGAGAGAGAGAGAGAGAGAGAGAGAGAGAGAAAAGGGACAAGGCTGAAAAAGGAGGCTGTTGCATTGCTGAGGGCATCAGGTAAAACCATAGAAATGAGAATCCTGAGCAAAATCAGTTATGTATTTAACATTGCTGTGGATGTCCAGCCACTAACTCATACTCACTTCCTGACAGTTAATTTATTTTCTTCTCATCACTCCACCCTTACTCCAGGATCTAATTAAGCTGTTTTCTCATTTAAACAGAGCCTCCTCACTTCCAGCACCCCCTTTACTGCTAGGTTTGCATTTCCAGCAGGAATGAATTGAAATACTAGGAGGACCTTCAATGGCTGACAACTGACCTAAGGTGCTCTTCCCATGCCATACAAAAGGACTGAACTTCCCAGCTAAGGAATTCAATGAACACTTCTCACACCATCTTTGAAAGGTTACCAACTCTTGTTTTTAACGTTTTCATAATAGACACTAAATAGTGATGTAGATAGGTTAATCTTAGTTTATTTTGAAGGTTTCTTATGGAAGATAATACTGATTAATGGTAATAATTTCTTCTTAATAAGTGATGATAGCAGATGATTAACATCATGGAACTGAATCTGCCACAACTAGAAATGCTCAAAAACCAGCTGAAGGGCTGGCCAGATAACTCAGCAGACTAAAGCCCCTGTTTAGGCAGAGTGCAGGGACCGGGGTTCTATCCTGGCACCATAATCCCTGCTGGCCCCAATCCCAGGGTGTGCTGAGCCTAGGTGTGGTGGCTTGCCTGTAATCCCAAGTGCTTTGGAGGCTGAAAACAGAAGGGTCACTACAAGTCCAATCTACATAGTGAGACCCTGTAGATCCTGTACTAAATACATTTTTTTAAAAAAGCTGAACTTGTAAGTGGAGCTCTTGTCCATGTCCGTTGCCCAGCTCCAAGTGGTACAGACCAAGTATGTGGAAGCTAAGGACTGTCTGAACATGCTGAACAAGAACAATGAGGGAATTGCTGCCCTTCTTTGTCCCCTCCACAACTCTGATTAATCTAGAGTCCCGGTTGATTCTCAGAGCATTGTTACACACACTTCATTGTTTTCCATACCTTATGTACATCTCTGGGAAGCTCTATGATGTAGAACATGTGCACATGGGTGTAGAAACTGGTTACTACTTGGAGAAGACAGCTGAGGATGCCAAGGACTTCTTCAAGAGGAGACAGACTTCCTCATCAAGAAGATGGAGAAAATCCAGCCAGCCGTACGGGAGAAGCATGCCATGAAGCAAACTGCGATGGAAATGATGAGCCAGAAGATTCAGCAACTCACAGCCCTGGGGGCAGCTCAGGTCACTGCCAAGGCCTGAAAGTATGATGTAGAAATGGAGCAGAGGGTGGAGAACACCTATAATCCATAATCCCAGTGCTCCTTGGGAGGCTGAGGCAGGATGATTGCTATGAGTTCAAGGTCAGCTTGAACTATATAGTGAGAGACTGTCTCCCAAAAAAGGAAGAATTGGGGCAGTGGGACACTAGATTGGTTTGGAACTTTTGGTCTCCTGAAGGGAAGAGCTTGTGTTTAGTGCTAATAAATTTGCCTGCTGGGCAAAAATAAAATAAAATAAGTGATGAAAATATGCAAAGAGTTGTATTGGATCTGTGTATTCAATACTTTAAATGAACACATCTCTGAAAGGAGACTAATATTACTATTTAAATTTTACATATGCTTGGGGCAGGGGAGATAGCTAAGTAGAATAAGTGCTTGCCTGGCAAGCGCAGGGTCCTGAGTTTAATTCCCAATACTGCAAAAAGAAAAAGAAAATTACATATTCTTAAACTAAGTGTTTTAGAACATTAACTTGTCCAAGGTTCACAGTGTACATATTATGATCCAGTTTATGCTCATAGAATATCAAAATGTACTCTTTCTACTTTTTGTATTGCTGAGGACCAACCCAGAGCTGGGAAGATGCTAGGCAAGCCTTGTGACACTGAGCTACACTAACCCCACACCACCTCACTTCACCCACAAATGCTTTCTTTGTACAACCTGACAATGTTTTTGTTTGTGGATGTATTGTGCGTGTACACTAGGTAAGTTGGTTCACTTTGAGGTGCTAATCCATATTTTTAGTTAAGGTTCTTTCTAATTTATTTCAGGTTGTTTCGAAACAATAGATACTATTATTTGATGAAAAAAATCATCAGATTTTTTAATCTGCATATTTTAAGTCATAAGATGATATACTAATTGTTGATTCTTTGAAGTATTTCCTGTGCAGTTTGGTTTTTGTTCATGAACTCTCTGCCTACCCCATGTCTTCAAGATTTCTGTTCTACTTTCTGTTCTAGTAGATTTAATGTTTCTATTTGAATATTTAGAACTTTAATCTATTGTAACTTTAGTTCATAGTGACAGACATGGGTACAGTTTTAGTTTTCTGCATGTGGAAAACTAGTTTTTCTTGCACCATTTACTAAAGAGGCTATCTTTCTTCCAGTGAACATGTTTGGCACTTTGTCAAAGACAAGGTAGCTGGATGTGTTTGTAGTTGTGTCTGCATCTTCTAATCTATTCCACTGGTCCTCAAGTCTGTTTTTTTCCCCACTACCATGCTGATTTTATCACAATAGCTTTATAGTATAATTTCAAGTTGGGGATTGTGATGTCTCCCACCTTGCCTTAGTTGCCCAGAATTGCCTTTGCTACTCTGTCTTTTACAAATATTTTTTGTAGATCTGTGAGGTATGCTAGAAGAACTGCAGTGGGAGAAAGGAAGAAAGTGGGGGGAAGATATGTGTATATACACAAGACAGCTAAGAGAATTATACTACTAGTTTCTTAGTTCATTGAAAGGAACACTTAGTACTTAAATTGTTTGGTCAGTTTTGCATGCCTGTATCTGATAATCTGAGCAACTACTTTGATGGTAACACTGCACAGTATAATGACTCTTGGTAGTTCCTATCATCTTGTTTTGAAATTTTATATTATTTTTATTGGTTTTATCTCTTTAAAATAAATAAATAAATTTTAAGCCATAACATCATACCATGAAAAAACTCAAAATAATTGCTTTATACATCAAAATACTCAACAATTTGTTATCCTTAATTGTCTATTCTGCAACATTGAGTGAGCACTGGTGTATTTAAGTATTAATTTACAGTGTTGGAAAAGTAAAAATTGGGAGAATATTTATTGAGAGCAGTTTTGTAGTAGGTCTTAAAACTATAAACTCTTGTATTTAGCCAGGCATGGTGGCTCAGACATTAATCCCAGAACTCCAGCAGGCTCAGGGAGGAGGGTTGTAAATGTAAGCCTATGCTGGACAATTTAGTGAGATGCTGTCTCAAAATAAAAAATAAAGATATCTGGGGATGTAGCCCAATATGAAGGCCCTGTATTGTTTTTTTTTTTTGTATTTTAGTGAAGGGTTTACAGAGTGTTCAGGGTCTCACTACTAGATCTGACTTGTGATCTGCCTGCTTACAGCCTCCCAAGTGCTGGGATTACAGGTGTGTGCCACCATGCCCAGTCTCAATTGCTATCTCAGTGCACCCCGGGGGCGGAGCTGGCATGGTAGGTGGGGGGATTGAATCCCAGGCCCCTGCACCTGCTTGCAGTTGCTTTAATCTGTTGAGCTATTTGGTCAGCCCCAAGGCCCTGTATTCAAACACCAGTACCACCAGAACAACAACAAAAATAAAACACTATTATATTTAACATCACATTTATTCTACAGTGTTTCAAATATATAAAAGTTGACAAAACAAAATGAACCCTCATGTGCCTATCTTCCATTTTAGTACTATAAGTATCAACTTGTAATAAAAAAACTAATAAACTATTTCATATGCCCATCTGCTTTCCCCAACTTTATTGTGTTGGTATTTTTTCTTAAACATTTTATATAAGCCATTACTTTTTTTTTGTGTTTTTGAAACAGGACTTCACTATTCAGGTTAGGCTAACCTTAAACTCATTTTGTATCCCAGACTGGTCTCAGACTCCCAATGATCTTCCTGCCTAAGTCTCCCAAGTGCTAGGATTATGGGGGTGTACCATTATGTCTGGCTTGCTTTAATATTTTAAAAATTATATTGAAGTACAGTACACAAGTGGCTTAGACTGATTGGGAAGGAAGATGTAACCAAATCGCAGGACACATGCACGAAATGTCTCTCATGAACCCACTGTGTGGACTTCTTGCAAGAACCCACAATGTGTGGAATGATAAAAGGATGAGACACCATTAGGCGCTCACTATCAGGCTTTGTCATGATAGCCCACCCCGTACTCAGGGTGTACTCTGATGTGTTTTTTATATTTTAGTTTTTCCTCTCTTTTACTCAGCCCAAGTTCACTTTGCAGAGCAAGCCACTCCCTTACTGTTTGCTTTTAATATTTCCTAACTTAAATAAATGTGAAAGGCTGCCACCAGTTTTTGTTTCAGTCATTTCTTTGAGAGGGAAAGAACCTGGAAAACCTGCAGAAGAAGACTCAAATACTCCAAAACCCAGTAACATTATTTCGCTTAGCTAACCAGAAGACCAGATAAAGCCTTTGGAGGACTTTGTTTTTATTTTTTTCTAAAGTGTCACAGCTGCATCTTCTTTTTTTTTTTTTTTTTTTTTTTTTTTTTTTTTTTTTATTAATCTTTTTGAGACAGGGCTTCATTATGCAGTTCAGGTTGACCTTGAACCCACTTTGTAGAGCAGGGTGGTCTTTTTGTTGTTGTTATGAGCAGAATATATTTATTGAGGAAAAGAAAGCTCCTGTCCAAGAGAGGGCCAGGAGAGGGGTCTGAGCAGGTTCTTCCCAAAAATTATTTATTGAATTGTTATAGGGTCTCGCTATATAGTTCAGACTCATAGTGATCCTCCTATCTCAGCCTCCCCAGCACTGGGATTACAGGTGTATGCCACTACATCCATTTTCCTTGACCAGGATGGTGCATCTGGGATTCCACAGCCAGTATAGCATGTGTTATTAGGGATTGAACTCAGGTCCTTGAACTTGCCAGACAGTTGCTTAGATCACTGAGCTATCTCCTGAGCCTAAGCAGGCTGGTCTTGAATTTGCTGCAATCTCCCACCTCAATCTTGTGAGTACTGAGATTATCACAGCTGTATTTTGTGAGTCATCGTTGACTTTGTCTCCTCCTTCTCCTCCCCCTTCTCCTCCTTCTTCCTCTTCCTCTTCTCTTTCCTTGTCTCTCAACTCTATGCTGGGACTCTTTCTGTCATGTCCAAGTGACACAGGGGTAATAATAACTCTCAACTTGCTGTCCAAAACAGTTTGTATTCTCTAAAATCAAGGAATGCATTCTAGGCACAATGGAGGTTAAGGGTAGGAAGAATTTATTAAGAGAAAGAAAGCTTCTGTCTAAGAGGACAGAAAGAGGCTCAGAAAGTAGGAATAGATATAATAGAGTTTCTTTCCTTCTCACTTGCTCTCCACAGGTACAAGTTAAGGAGCAGAGGAGCTTGTTATTGAAGTGTATAGGCACTGTGTGCATGAGCCAGAGTTTGGTATACCTTGTTGTCTGCACATTTGCTTGCTGTAGTTTGCTATTCCTTTTGGAAATTAACCTGTTCTCCCTCTATCCCAGTTTGTAAATGGCTTTTTCTTTCTCAACTTGCTGTTTTCATCCAGGGCATCAGGTTAACTTATCATGTGGCCAGGTGCCCTGCTGCCCTCTTGGCTCAACAGCTGCCACTTTCCCCCTACTTTTTATACCACCTGGCCTTACAAACCAAGCCTCTGATGTCAGAGAACATATGGGCTTCCTCCCTCTTTCCTTTTGAACTATTTTAACAGTCACAGTGTCTTCTGACATAGGAAGAGAAAAATTTGTCCATTTTAAAACTCAGGTACCCTTTGCCTTTGGGAACCAGTGACTTGCAGCAGCCAAACTGGCTCCAGCTCACTTTACTTCTTCGGGGTTCGCAAGTCCCCTGAGAGTGGTCACTTCCTGGCTAGATCCCTTCTTCGTTTCTTCTAACAAAATGTAGGTAGATTAAAAATATGCCGCATGGCCTGAGCACAGCAAATGCACAGCTTTTAAAACAACTGAAATGACTGGGAGTATACAAAAGCAGAGCCATAGTGCTTCCTAAGAAAAAGGGGTTTCTAGCTCTACTGCCTTAAGTAAAGTACCAAAGTTTTTAAAAGCAAGAGATATTTTCCCCAAGTGGCTTCAGTTTGCTTAAGTTCGAGACAAAAGTGGAAGATACCAGCATTTACTTACCCAAATGTTAACAGAAACTAACTTTTCAATGAACTAAGAGAAATCAGTAGTATAACTACTATCTTAACCATGTTTTATATATAAATATTTTGGGGAATGACACTTTAAATTATGAGACTATTTTTCAGTTTCAGCATTTTAGGCTTTTTTTTTTAATGTAAAATTTGTTTTCAGTGTTTCAGTTTAAAACATAAAAGGTTGAATGAAATGCTTTCTGTTCAGGATTTCACGGCCTTTTATCACAGGAAATGTAAAAACAAAACAAAACAAAACAAAAAACTAATTAAAGTGGCCCCAGGGAAGAAGCTGTCCTAGAAAGCCCTGTCTCTCAAAAGGATGTGGGACTCTCTGATTTGTTTGATGATACTAGGAGCTCTCTTTGACCTTCTTTTTATAGTCCCCAGGCCAATAAATCATGTCCCTTTTTCAGTTTCAGATGTCCAGCAGTTCAAAGTCTGACTAGGCCAACTGACAAAAGGACAAAGAATCTTGTAAGAGGCTTAAAATTATGCAGATGAGGAATATAGTTTAAAAATGGAAGAAGGGCCAGGTGTGGTGGTACACACATAATCCCAGCTCTCAGGAAGCTGAGGCAGCAGGAGCACCACAAGCTGGAAGCCAGCCTGGGTTATATAGTAAGTTAAAGACCAGCGTATGTATAGCAAGATCCTGTCTTAAAATGGAAAGGGAAAACAGAGTGCCATGCCGGCCCCACCCCAGGGGCATGATGCACACCTGTAATCCCAGTGCTTGGGAGGCAGAAAACAGAAGAATCACTAGGAATCTGATCTGTATAGTGAGACCTTGTAGACCTTGTACAAAATACATATGAAAGATAAATAAAAGGGAAGGAAACTGCCCTGGCAAGCCAATCCTTCAACAGACCAGATATGCTAGCTGTTCCTATGATGGGGATGACAAGGTACATTCAAATTTTCACAAATAGGGTTGGTGATGTAGTTAGTGGTATGATACCTACCTGGCAAGTGTGAGGTACTGAGTTTGATTCCTGGTACCACCACCACACAAAATTTTCATAAATACAATAATATAGATTCATTTTCCAGGGAGGGAGAAGCATCAGTGGGATTACTTTATTTTTCAATCAGTCTCAGATACTTGGTACAAATTATGAAAAGTCCAGATGGGCCCACAGACACCTGTGACCTAATTGCTGGACATGGCTTCTTCTGGGTTCAATAACTGGGACCCAGCAGAGGTACAAAAGAGAAAAACCAAGATAATAGTTGCTGTAATTGGTAATGCATTACACTCATCTAGATTTTCTAAGGAAAATCCAGGAATCACTGAGGAAAGAGTTTCTGTGTCAAGTGGAAGAGGGCTAGACACTGGACATAAGCTGCACTAAGCCTCCACATGGGCCCTGCTCTGAATTTGAGGTAGCTAATGTGCCCAACTTGTGATATTGCAGGTTAGATTGTCCCTGCTTCTAGAGAGGGGCAAGGCCAGACAGAACTTTCAATTCCTGCTTTTATGACTGAAGAGGCCCAGGGGAACCCACAACGTCCCTGTCCAAAGACTTCAGCATCTCCTCTGAGGAACCTGGGTAATCTTAGATATCATGGGTGAGGCAGTTTGACTGCTTATGGTCACAGGGGGAGCTCAGTCAGTTTTGACTTCCTTTTCTGGAAAATCCTCCTCCAGGTCTATAGCCATGGTTGGAATTGAGGGACTCTTAAGCAGAGATTCTTTACTCCTGCTCTGAGGTGTCACTTTGACGGTTTTTTTCTTTTCTTTTTATGTATTTGGTACAGGGTCTCGCTAG
The DNA here is from genome assembly GCA_004027165.1 of Ctenomys sociabilis. Taxonomy (NCBI): domain Eukaryota; kingdom Metazoa; phylum Chordata; class Mammalia; order Rodentia; family Ctenomyidae; genus Ctenomys; species Ctenomys sociabilis. The sequence goes on from PVKA01041991.1 coordinate 16,965, forward strand.
ACATCTCAGCCTTGTAGTGATCCTCCTGTTTTCAGCTTCTTCAGTGCTGGGATTACAGGCGTGTGCCACCATGCCAAGTGGTGTGGCAGGTTCAGTGCTTTGGGGGCAGGGTGGGTAGGGCATGTAGTGCCAAGAATCAAACCTGTCCCTGCGCTTGCCTAAGCAGGCCCTTGGTCCACTGGGCTACCTCACTGGCCCCTTAACCATGAGTTTCTAATCGTCAAACAGTGCCCTACTCCCTTGCTAGAGAGAGATTCATTAACAAAATTTGAGACAATTCTCAAATTCTGGCTAAGGCCAAATGGATTTTACTTGTTGGAACTGCAAGATCTCCCTGGCCAAATTAGCCAACAAGTGGATTCTACAACATGGAATAATGAGGTATCTAGTAGGGCAAATGTTGCCATGCCAGTAATTACAAAACTGAAACACTCCAGTTTCCTAACCAAAATCAGTTCCCAATCAAAGAGCCACATAAAAACCTCCAGCCTCTCATAGACAAGTTTCTCAAATGCAGCCTCCTGAAGTTTTGTCAATCCCCTTGCAATGCCCCCATTCTTTATGTAAGAAGGCCCTCAAGAGAATATCTGGGGGCCAGGGAGATGGCTCAGTAGAACAAGTACTTGTTTAGAAAGTGAAAGGATCTGAGTTCAATCTCTAATTCTGCAGAGAGAGAGAGAGAGA
>PVKA01041992.1:0-17704 GCA_004027165.1 Ctenomys sociabilis
GAAGGGAAGGGAAGGGAAGGGAAGGGAAGGGAAGGGAAAATTGTTGTCCCAGAGCACATGCTGACTAAGGGTAGTCTACTCATTTAAAGAAGGAGACCATGCTTTGAGGGCAAGTGGAGAGTATGATACCTTGCTTCAGCAGGTATGTGTGAGAATGGCTGGGCTTGGTGGGCAAACAATGCACTTCAGTGTGTTGTTCTGCAAAGTCAAGAACACTTCTGCTTCTCCATTATCTCACTCCATGTGTTTATGGTATTCTTTTAGTAAATGGAACCCTGAGTCTCCAGAGTACTGGTAGTAGATTTGGATTAGATGGAAAAATAAAAAGGAAATACAACTTAAGGCACTAAAACACTCAAGCAAAGTAGGAAAAGAATCAATTATTATGTTTATTTAGAATTACTTAGGTGTGTCCAAATGATTGGGACAAGCACGCATGTGCCTCTTAATGAGATTTCTATAATTTAATATATCTCAGTAGAACCATGCTGATAAACGGTATAGTAATGATTTGAAAGTGTAAGTGTCAGGCTGGACTGTGGTTTTGGTTTAGACATAAATTCCCCTAAGTTCTCATGTTCAGAAGTGATGCCTGGTCAGAACAGGCAGGTCAATGAAGGTCTATGCTCGCTGCAATGCTCAGTATTATTTCCTTTATTGTCTTTTTCTCTAAACAGTAGACTAAGTTTTGACAAGTGCATGAGCCAGGGTTCAATCTCTGGTCCTGCATGCTGCCCTGGCCCGACCTCCAGGGAGAGCAGAGCCAGGGACCACGTCTAGGTGTGTTGGCACATTCCTGTAATCCCAGCACTGAGACTAAAAACAGAACGATTACTCTGAGCTACATTGTGAGACTCTGTACCAAATACAGAAATGAGAAAAAAACAGAAAATGTTGAATAAGATAATCTTTTTTATCATCAGTTAATAAATTGTGTTATTTATTTTCACTTAGCGTTGATATTCAGAATAGTATCTATCCTGTTATTTCTCTTCTCTGCTTTTTGCTGCCAGTAAATGTGTTATCATTTTTTTGTGTGTGTTATCATTTTTAGTAATGATATTTTTCTCAATTAATAACAAAATTATGCAAATTAATTTTACAAATATTTATTTAAGATATGTAGAATTATTATTGCATAATTATACTCATAGAAAGATATGTAGAATTTGTTTCTTATTTCATTCAGATGTTAAATTCCTAACTACAAAGCATCTCTCAATATGAATATATTCAGAGTTGAAGAGCTTAAAGAATTAGTTCAGTTAAAATGAGACTGTTAGTTTGAGACAAGGAAAGATGAATGATGTGCTGAGCTGTGAAGCAGATACAGTAACATTCTTTATATGGAACTGATTTTGCAAAGAAAGGAATGAGTAACAAAGGGTCAGTAGAAAATGAGAAATTTGTGAATGTGAAAAATGATAAGGAAAAAAGGCTTTTGGGAAGATGGCAAAGTGTAGACTACACTTAGAGAAAGTGGAGTAATGAGAAAGAAATAGCAAATATGCAGCAATGAAAGACTATTATGGGCCCAACATGTCTGGCCAGAGAAGGTGATGTTTCACAGACAATCAGAGAAGAATCACCAAAATTCTGCCTCTCTGAAATGGGGAAGGCAATGATATTCAGAAATGGAAAATTAAATGAAAGATGATATATTTGGTTCAACACAATTATCTGTATCATCAGATAAGAAAAAGAAATCAGTGTTACTGCTGGTCCATACCACACCCCACTCCAAGGAGCCTGCCATACAGGGGACAGTTCAAACAGCCTGATGGGAATAGTGCTGCAGTGAGCAGACTCCTGGGAGACACATTTGCTGCACTTTCTCCCATCTGGAAGGAAATAAACTGCAGGTAGGAATCAAGGGAAGTGACAACGAAGGTAAAGGGGGAAATAATTGCATCCTCCCGAACACCTCAAACACTGCATCCTACTGACATCTGTTGCACTGCTCACCACTGGCATGGAGGTCAAGGTCTCGCACTACCCCTACATAGGAGTAGAGCACAGCTCTCTGGAAGACCCTTGAAAGGAGTCTCTGGAGACCTTGGGGAGAAAATATGGCTGAACAGTCTATCCAGAGTGGGCACTTCCATATCATTTTCACAAATACTAGGAAGATCTGAGTTAACCATAAATTCTCAAGGGCAATCACTATAAGCAACAATAATCACTAGGCTTAAATTTAATGATGTAACCAAAAGAAGACAGAAATATGAAACAATGTGAGAGAAAAAGAGAATGAGTTTTTAATGTGATAAGTAAACATGGTGAGTATATAATATGGAAAACATTTAAAAAGAGAGGAACATTCAAAGAATAAAGGACATTATATTGTGGATGGACAGCAAGATTGTTGGGAGGTATTCTAAGAGATTTACAGTAATATATTTATTGACTCGAGTCTGGTCTAATGAGAAAAAATAAAGTGCAGCAATAGTGTGACTAAGGAGAGTCTCCTAGAGAGAAAAAAATCTCTCAGGCTTTCACAGAGAGCAAGTTGTTCAAGCAATTTGGCCGTGACTCATCCAGATGGCTGACACTGGCAAAAGATCTACAAACTGCTGTATATGGTTTCAGGGTAAATCCTGAGGGGATTGACTGACTTTGTCAGATACAAAGTTGCATTCTTAGTTATATACGTCTTGCTTTATCTTGGTCTTAACCATGCAGCAGAAAAGTATAACCACAAGGTAGCAAAAGTAATGCCCTGTTAATATGCTGAGCTGTGAAAGGCTCAAGTCAACAACTTCTGACAATTGACCGTTCTGCTGATACCCCATAACTATTATGGACTATTGGGCTATATTGGGACATTTTGCTGAATTCAAGAACCTACAATATTTGAACTGATGTTAAGTATGAAAAGGTCCTTTAAAGACTTCTAATATGGCTTCTGTAACAGCAATGAAACAACCATCTCTGACAACATTTCCTTTCTTCCAAAACTACCTTTTCACGCTTTTATTTATAAAAATGGGGATAGAAATAAAGGAGAATATCAATAAAGGGCCATTAGGACACATATACTGCTACTTTCTCTTAGTTCAATGAGAAGAAAGATTTGTATTAACATTGTTTAGGCAAGAGATCATGTCTGCATCTTGTACTATGAATAACTACTATGAAGGCAACAATATGCAATGTATTAATTATTGTAATGGTCCTACCACATTGTTGTGAAACTATCTCATTGCTATTTATTTGTCATTAAAATTAATGAAAAAGAAACAACTTAGAGAATTTTATTTTAGTTGGAAGGTGTGGAGCAGCACACAAGTGGAAGACGTTTTTAGCATAAGTTCATGAGAGCACCTCTCCTCACTTAAGAGAAGATTGCAGAAAAATGGTCTCAGAGCCAAGCTAGAGGGTAGATTAAGTGTGAAAAGAATTGCAGCTTCTCAGTAGATCATCTGTGAAGGAAATAAAAGCGTGAGAAGGTAGCTTTAGAAGAGAGGAAAACTATTGTCAAATGTTTACCTGGGAAAGAAAAGTAATAAGATAATTATATATTTACATAATTAGTTACATAAATCTCTAGAGTTGAAATGAAACTGGAAGTTCTTGCTCAGAAATTTAATAAAAATGGTGGTGTGTTCAAGAGTGTTCTTTCAATACACTTATTCCACACAAGCATATTAATTGGATAAAGTTGGATTTGACCAGGATGAGAGTTGCAAACAGTTCTTCATCTAGGACGAGCTTTTGATGGCAAATAAATAAGTAAAATACAGTCATTATCACTCAGTACTAGCAAAAAATAAAATCACAATGGGATTCAACTATACAATTCTTAGACTAGCTAAAATAAAAATACTGGTACATTCAGGTGTTGTTGAGGAATAGGAGACCTTTGGTTTTTCATAATTGCCTGTGGAATAGTAAAATTGTCCAACCTGGAAAATATTTTTGCATTGTCTTAAACAATTAAAATATTTGACACACAACACAGAAACCTTATCTTGATATTTATGTAGGAGATGGAAAAATGAGGCTTACTTGAAAATTTAGAATTTCAAGCACTTGTAATTATAATATCCAAAGCAAAAACAACCCGAAAACATTTTTCTTTTGAATAGTGAAATAAAAGTTAATACAATGGAACACAAATAATATTTTTAATAAAATTAACAAAGTGTTTATACAAGTCATATTTTAGATAGACCTTGAGGACACGATAAGGGAAAAGACAAGTGAAACTGCCACATATGTAACATTCTTAAAAATGATAAAATTGCAGCTGTACAGACTAAGTATGTGGTTTCCAGAAGGAAGGGAAATGTGATATTGGTGAGTGTGTCTATAAAAATGCGGAGCAAATAAGTCAGACTCAGGAGTCGTTGCAATTCTCATGACTAAGATTGATCAGTGTCAGCGGGGATATAGTAGACTATGTTTATGGACAGGAAAGAAATGTGGCCTCTTCCTAGGACAGTTGTGATCATAGGACTGGCAAACTATATATTGATCAAATGTGGTTGAAGACAGAAGTACTTTTTCCACCTCCAGATTTCCAATTACACCACTACTAGCCTTGTAATAGCAGTTGCCTTCAGTCCCTCTCCATGTAAAGTCAAATCCCTCTATCTAATTCTAAAAGCAGATTCCACAAAATCATGATTTTTTGAAAAAGAAAACATAGCATAGGTACACATATCTTATGGAGCAGTAGAAAGTGGCAAAAGGAACAAGCTTGATCAATTACAGAAGCATCACTGCAAATACCAAGTATTTAGAAAAGCTTCCCAATTCATTCACCAACACACACGCACACACACACACGCGCGCACACACACACACACACACACACAATATCTTCTAGAAATCTTTTCCTTTTGAGTTTACTGTAAGTATTCAGACAAATTATACCACTTTAAAAAAATGTGTATGTCAGGCAATCTCTTTTCCCAAAATATAACATAATGGACAACAACATTCAATTTACACCTATTTTTATAGACAGTACTGGTGTACTGACAATAATGTTGTCCACCATCTTATCCCCACACCATCTTTTCACAGTCGACTTTTCTAACTCCAGGTAAGTCCTGAAAACTAAGAGTCATGGTACACAGCCATGAAATTCTGAGGCTACTAGCCTTGTAACAGCAGTTGCCTTCAGTCCCTATCCATGTAAAGTCAAATTCCTCTATCTAATTCTAAAAGCAGATTCCAAATGACTAATTATGAAAGATTTGACAGTTCAATAAGCCAATATTTGTCTGTGATGCTTGCAGTGGGCATGTGGCCGAGTTTACTCATGGGATCAGCATGGAAATCCAGATGCACTGACCACATGTCTAGTATAGTCTCTGATCTAACAGCCCCACATTTTGCAACCCCACACATCCCAGAATTTCAATAAGTGGGACCTCTCTCTAGACTTACACTGGGCAAGAGAATAACTAATCAATCTGCATTATTATAAAACCTGGTACTAAACCAATTGAAATATGCTCTGCACCATGGAATTGGAGGGCAACCAACTTTATTATGCAGGTAGGCTGATAAGGGATCATGCGCTAAGCATCAGACCAGAAACAACTCTGGGCTCAGTTTACATAGGTTTTGAAAGCAGGAGATAGAAAAGCTCAAAAGCATGGTGATTTTTAATTGGATAACATCAGATATTCTAGGTTACTGGGCAGAAAGTTCTTGATATAAGTTAGCAAACTTGTGATGGGGCGTTGGAAAGTGCAGGCTCTGTAGCTGGGTGCAGTCAGGCTGAGCCAGGTAATGTTAGCTCTGCTGTACCCAGAGTTGTGTGAGTCCAATGGAGGAGCTTCAAGGTGGGCTGCATGATTTTGTTTTGTCCTCATATGGTGTTGAGCGACTAGTTGACTTTTAAATTTTAAAATTTTTCAGGTTTCCATCACAATACCAGATCTCATTGGTAAAGTTCTTTGTGTTAATTGCCAAAACCAAAAGTCAATGAAGAAGTGTCAGTAGAAAAATTTTAATGGATCCATTTTCCTGAACTTACAAGTCTGTCTTCCCCTAAACTCAGACTAAGAATTCAATCATTGAAAACTGCACTATGGTCCAATCACAGAAAACTATATGATGCTTTGTGCAATACACTTCAAGCAAAGTATCTTCTTTTGTAATATCTTCCTGTAGAAATCCTAATCAATTTCAGGACACAGTTTTAAATATTGTTTCCATTGTAACAAAAATTTCTAAGAGAAGCATTCAATAGGTTCATATTAAAAGGATGAAAGAAAGAAGTACGTATTTATGTATATATACAGGATAGCTTGGATAGCTATACTGCTGTTACATATTACTCTATTAAGAATAGCCTTCAATGCTTAAATTTTCTCTCCATTTTAGTTTCATATAACTTTTTAACATGAAATTCACATGCTTACAACCAGATAATCTAAACAACTAATTTGAAGAAAACATTGGCAATATAACAATTCCTATTATAATGTGTAGTGAATTTCTGTACTTTTTCTAGTGTCTTTTAACTACTTTTTATTCTCTTTAAAAAAGCAAACTTAAAGAGAGTCAGAGGACATTTGAGGAATTCATTCATAAGGTCAAAATGCACTTTTTCTGAGAAACTACACAAGAAAATCCAAGTAAAAAACAATGCAATTGAAGACATCAAGAAACACTCCAGGATTTTCAAGGCATGAGTCTAACAGAATAGAGTACAGAACAGGGAAGTAACATTGTAGGAGGCTAGACAACATTGACTCTCAAAACTGCAAACAACTAATAAAAGGTGAGGCTCTTCATCCCTAAGGCACTCCACTTTCCAACTTTCCATGGTTTCCTGAATGCAACCATCATTCTTCTAAAGGGAAGCCTGTAGAGCTCTCTGAAAGGCCAGCTTGAGACTCTTGTGCTGCTGCTTAAAGGAGCCAACCAAGAAGTAAATTATGGGGTTGGCACAGCTATTAATACAGGACACTACAATTGGCACTGAATTAGGAAGACAAAGGAAATGATAAAGAGGGACTGGAAGCCAGAATATTAGGAACCAGTAAATTCCAAAGGGCAGGCCACAGATGAGGAAGACAAGGACTGTGAGGAGAATGGTCATGTAGAGCCTGGTGAGAGGCATCCATCTGGAACCACAAAGGATTCTGATCGTGAGGGCGAGGCTGGACACAGGTAGAGTTTTTAGTAAAATAATAAGCCACGAAACTATGATAAAATCAAACTTTCTCAGGTTATCATCACCAGAAATCTCATGAAGGATACCAGAGTAGTAACCTTCTAGGATACCAAACAACAGGAACAGGGTCCAAAGCACGGTACACATGGCAGCTGACATATATCTTGGATGGTGGCAGCGGTACCAGATGGGCCAAAGGACACAGAGGTAGCGCTGTATGCTAATGGCACTGAGGATGCTCAGACCTGGGGCATATGGAATCAATGCTATGTAGATAAAGATAGCATGAGCAATTTTATAGCACATGAAAAGCAGGGAGCGAATAAAGTGGCAGCAGAGGAACAGGAAGTCAGAAGCAGCCAGGTTGAGGATGAAGACTGAGATGGCCCTCCTGCACATGCTGCATCCCAGGAGACAGATGACCACTCCATTTCCTGCCAGCCCCACCAGGGCAATGATGACAATCAGCAGATCTGGGATCAAAGTGTCATCACAACACATATCCTCTCCATCCACTGTTGTGGGTATCAACTCATTTGTTGTCACACTCACAAACTCCTCACTGAAGTACCTGAGATTACAAACAATTTTGAGAACATGAAGTATGGCAACTTATTCTCAGGACTACTCCGTTATATGAGAATTAATGCTCCTATTGTAAAAAACAAGGGTTACAATGATTAAGTAATATATCCAGAGCTTGGTGGTCTTGGATTAACTAGTACTAGTGATGAACATTGTCTTTATAGACTCTAAGGAGTGATCTTTCTTTTCCAAAAGCAAGTTTTCTAAAGTACCAAGGAACTGAAAAATATGACTCCATTAACTGGAGCTATGGACCGAGCACTATTCTACCCTGGAACAGAAATATTTTTTCTCAATTTCAGGAACACATAAGGATATAGAATAAATTATGGCATCATCTCTTAGGTTTTCTTCATGGAGAAAAATAGAAAACTTTTCTATGGAGCTGTTAAGAGAATATAATCTCTGTCTGGAAGAGCTTGAGGATGGTTGGGCCTGGAGAGCTAGAAATCACGTTCCACGACTCTCTTGAAAATGGGGGCACATTTGTATTCCCAGGGCTCAATGTTATGGCATATATTGTACTGAATATTCCTTTAGGAAGTGAAGAAAATCATGAGAATCCTTACAATCACAGATGATTCATGTTAAATGGGAAAAAATGAAATAATGTAAAACATATATATCATGTTAAGAAGATTTCACTTATTATAATAATTCTTGTGGACATATCTGTGCTTATAAGAATTGCTTTTGTGTGCCCAAATATCTAAAGTTGACCACTAAAGTGCTTTCAGAGTGAATAGTAAGCATGCATTTACCTAGAATTTAGAAGCATCTTAATTCACAGAGGACGGTTAAATTATTCCACAGCTTAGAGGAGAAACTGGTGGTTTAGAGTGATGTCTAATGGTGCCAAGTAGTGAGCTATACTGGCATCTGAGTGCTGAGCAAAAGAAATATTTCAAATACTGCAATGGGCATGGGGAACTACCAAGTGGAGCACTGTGGAATGTGCACCAGAATCATACTCTATTCTATCCTGTTCATTGTCTCTCAGAAGATATTCCTTTGTTGATATTTTTGCAGAAAAGGAGTCACAAAGAGAAAGCAGAGACAGGTAGGATTTGTAATATAAAGATAAATGTTTATGAGCATTCCTACTACAGAAAGAGGTCCAGCCTTCAGCTTCATGAGTTATAGTAGCTGAGAGCTCATCAGGTATTGTCTTTGGGTTTTGTACCTGGTGGGTTTTCTTTCTGTATTTTAGGGAAGGGTCTACAGGGTTTCTCTACTAGATTAGACTTGTAGTGCTTCTCCTGTTTACAGCCTCACAAGTGCTGGGATTGCAGGTGTGCCACCATGCCCAGTCTCAATCACCATCTCAGCACTCTCAGTGGGCAGGGCCGGCATGGTAGGCCCAGGAATCGAACCCCTGTCCCTGTGTCTGCCGAAGCAGGTACTTTAATCTGATGAGCTATTTGACAGGTCCTAGGGAATTGTCTTGTGATCATCTCAAGACCCTAGAAAGGAAAAATTAGTGTTTTCCTATTTTTGAGAAAATGGAATTAGGGACAAAAAAGAGAATTTGTACTTGGTCTCGCCATGAGGATTTGGATGCAGTACATCTGCCCTAGGGGCCACACTTTGATGGTGCCTTTGGACCCACCACTGCTATGTGTCAGGTACAAGATGAAACAAAAGTAGAGAAGTAGTATCAAAAAAAATAACAATAAAGTTTTACATGAAAATTAAATGTAGCATAGGCAAATTCTATAAACAAAGAGAATGAGAAGATAAACAGAGCACAAGAAACAATGGTGTAGAATTCAAATATCAATGAATTGTAGAATCCAAAGACCCTAGCTTGTCTCAAAGGGTAGTTATGGCCTTAAAATTCTGAATATTCAACTGAGCCAGATATAAACAATTTGACAAATAATGCATGTTTCTCTGACCTGAAGAGAGGCATCCAAATTGAATGCATGCCCCCTGAGAAAGACAAGCTCCTGCAATTCAAGTAGAAATGGGAGGAAATAGAACTTCTATCATCCTCATTAACACATCTATTAATTTGAACTCCTGTTTCTAGGCTGTGATGTCTACCTTATCACACTTGAAGCTCCATAAAAAGATTTTTTCTGGATTTTTAAAATTTTTGTACCCTGAGATTTAACATGTACTCCTAAAAGGTAATGTGGCATGGTGCACTCACTTAACATGTGAAGAAACTGAATGTTATGATTTATGTCTAGTTGCATGTAGTCGTGAGGAAGATTTCTAGAGGTTGTGATTAATTCATGACCCAGTGCTGGGATTATGGATTTGGGAGCTACACCAACCCAGGGGTGGATAGACTGAATGCAATATACAGAAAAGAGAGAGGCTTTCTCTCTACCACTGTTCTTCCCTTCTTGCTCTGTTTTTGTTGTTTGCTGTTGCCATGAACTGCTCTCATCTGCCCTGTGTCCCTCTGCCTTCAAGCCAGTTATTCCTCTCCTAGATATCTTTCTAAAAGAACTGAAATCATCATACCCCAGTGATATATGTGCACTCATGTGTATAACAGTGCAATTTTTCAGAACTAAATCTTGGAAAGAACAATAATGCACATCAGGTGAGAAATGATAAAAATGATGTGGTATTTTTACACAACGGAAATTTTTTATAGTTGTTACTCAGCTATAAAAAAAGGATAAGTTTGAAGCTTTTGTAGATAAATGGATGCATCTAGAGACTGTATTGGTAAGTGAAATAAATCAGACCTTGATGTGCAAACATTGTTTTGTCTCACTAGTGTGAGAACATGCAAGAGTAAATAAAAGACACAAAAGGTACTGTGAAAGGGAAAGAATTTGTTCAATGGGAAGTAAAACCTGGGATGAGGAAGAAGATAAAAGAAAGGAAAAAGATATATTTAGATATCTATGCAGGATACTTTGAATCTTTCTACTGCTTATTTCTGTTGGTCTTTTCAACAGAGCAGTTAATGCATATTTTTTTCTTTTTATTTTTTTAATTTCTTATAATATTTTCTTGTTGTTTTTGTTTTGTTTCATTTCTTTTAAATCAATTTTCATGTTTGCATCTGGTAACCTAAACAACCAACTTGAAGATAATATCATGCAATAGAGCAATTAATCATTGTTGAAGTTCTATTACTTCGTTTAATGAAATTTTATATCATTAATAAGGCATTTTTTTTTTTTTTACTATTTTCTACTTAAAAAAATAGACAAGAAACTTTTGATTCCTGAATTCAGGGTGTTTGTTGTTTTATTCTAGCAAAAGAGAAAAGTAACCAAGGAACTGATGTTTGAAGAGATATTTGAATTTTTCTGAGAAGGTATGCTAAGAGCATGCACTATGCCAGTGTGGAGTCTTGTAAAAGTGTTTTCAACTGTTCTCTAGAAGCAGGTCAATTTTTAATTAATGAGGATCTTCAAGAACACATTACCTGAATGTAAGTCTGAGATGAAGTTAGAAGGTTGAAACACTAGGCCCTGGCTTGTGATGCCGGCCCTGCCCCTGGGGCATAATGAGGGCCATTGAGATGGGGCATGGGTACCTGTAATCCCAGCACTTGGGAGTCTTTAAACAGGAAGATCACTAAGAGTCCAATCTATGCAGTGAGATCCAATGCACCCTGTCATAAATCCATAATTAATAATAATAATAATAAATTTATAAAGAAGCTTGATATATAAAGCAAAGCCATATTAATATGCTGAGCTGTTAAAGGCTCAAGTCAACAACATCTGCTGATAACCCACTACTATTGTGGAGTGCTGGACTGTGTTGGAGTGTTTTGCTGAATTCACGAACCTATAGTATTTAGATGCCAATGGAATATCCATCTCTGGCAGGAGTAAACAAAGAAGGAGATACAAAGGAAGGACCATTTTGTATTTGGGCATATAGAATACTTAGGATAGATATACAGCTACTTTCACTTAATTCAATGAGTAGAAAGATTTATATTAATAGTGTTTGGACAGGATATCCTGTCTGCTGCTTGTACTATAGATAAGCACTAAGAAGATAACAATATACAATGTATTAATTATTGCAACTGCCATATTAACCAGTTTTGATACTGTCTCATTGCTATTTGTTCCTCAATAAAATAAAATAAAATAAAGGAAGCCTGAGAGAGACTTCTACTATTCCCCTCATATCTATTCTCCACTTTTGTAACACAATAAATGTCTGAATTTTCAATCACAAAAAAGGTGTAACACTTCTTAGGGATCCTTGATTCTGGATTGGACCAGGTAGGAAGAAAATAAGAGAGATTTAACTAACTCCAGAATTATGGCATTAATTGACAAGGAATAGTTTCTTCTCTTCTGCTTCTTCCTCAAGGTTGCAAAGCTGATGCACTAGGGTTTATGTGGGACCACAAGAGTGATGGTGGTTTAGAGTTTGGGAAGCAACAATATGGGGAGTCTGAGTTTGCTGCTCTGGAGCCTCCAGAAAAGTTCTAAAATATTTCCTAACCAGTTGTTACTCTATTTTAGTAGCCAGATATATGCTTTCTCCAATCGAGAGCATTTTATCTTCAACTTACATTCATTGCCAAGGTATTTTTGGTCAAAAGATTAATGCTCCACAAAGGTGATAGTAAAGGACGAAGCCACAAATAGAGACACAAACTCCAATGAAGATGAAATGAGCAATGATGATATTTACAGAAAATACCAAGAAGTGGAAAGACAAGTAATGGGGAAAAGTTTTTCCATTATTGTAAGGATTCTCATTCTGTCCTCTACTCTTTTTGAAAACCTTGTTTGAAGGATCCTGCCTTCTATGAACTTCCTCAGTGAGATGCTGCGACTACATGTGTGACTACAGTGTGTCTGAGGAATGATATTTCCTATACCTTTTTAAGTTTAGAGCTGTAAATAACACATCCTTGTTCTTTATTAAAGGTATATAACCTGCTCATTGTTTCTTTCTCAGTTTTGTAAAGAGTCAAATAAAATAAAACTCCTGGATTATACTTTGTTGAGCCACATTTTCTTCCAGGAATTCTGAAAAATGCTAAGGAGAATAACTTTGATGGAATAAAGATGATAAAAGTTGGCTCTCTAGCAGTTTGGTTTTGGGCAACAATTCTGTCACATTACCTTGCATTTTTACATGAACATAAGAGCCATTATTGTCCCTTGATAAAGATTTGATTAGTTAGTGTAAAGGGAAGAATGTGGTAGGATGGCCCAAAAGAAATGAAGCAGATCTATCTGACCCCACTTCAAACTCTGGCAGTTCTGTCTTCCTGCCTTCAGTTTGTGGAAAGAATCTTCTGTCTGCTGCCTTTCACTTCAGGAAAAACAATGTTCTTGTGTGTGTACAACTACAAGGTGAAAATCCCAGTGTGTGGACTCAGAGTAAATAATTAAGCTGGAACCCTAACTGCCTTATATGTACACTTACCCTGCTGTCATTCTTCTGTCCAGCGTTGGAGAGACATTTACTTGAAGAAGAGCTTTTCTCAGATTCAGTGGCTGCACAATACACTGGCTCTCAATCAAGAGATAATATCAGAAGCTGGAGTAAAAGCTGGAAATAAAAAGATAAATCAGACACCAAACCCATCTGAGATGAGGTCTCCCTTGTTGTCACTCACCCATCATCCTCTGCCCCCCTACCATGTCAGGAATTACTGTTCTGTCCATTAATTGCCAACTGAAATCCTATGTGGCACCATTAAGCAATGTGAGCCTGCACAGAGAGCTTTACAACTAAAAGGGATATCACACAAGTCATCAAATCATTCAGGGCTCACGATGTACTCTACTCCTTACATTTTTGCTAATTTCTTTATCATGACAGTAAGATAAACATGTATGCTTTAACTTGAAGTGGCAAAGAAATAAATGTATGCAAGGTAAAAATTTCCCTGAATAGCATCCTGTGGTGGCCACTACTTGCTACCTTTAACATTTATATTTGTTTTATCACTATTAGCTTGATATATTTATGTTTTAATATTCAATTTATCAGTATGAACCAGTGATTCTGGTTCTGCTTGTAAAAATATTAATTTTGTTTTTCAGAACTGGGTATTGAACTCAGGCCCTTACTCTTGCCAGGCAAATGCTTATTCTACTGAGCTATCTCCCTAGCCCCTATAATATTAACTTTTTAACATTCATAATATTTCCTTCTTTTTTCCCATGCATCTCATGAAATTTTCTATTTATTTTGACACAAGTTATGCCAAACTAATAAATGTAGCATCTTTAAAACTATTGCTATATCTTGTATTATGGTGATTTATTGTCATTTTTCTTTTCATTCCAGCAGGGCAAGGCCTTCACGCTGAACTACATTCCCAGATGCCCCCATTTTTTCTTATCAAGTTAAGGCCTTGCTAAATTTCCCAGGCTCACAAAGTTGCCCAGGCTTGGTTTAAGCTTTTGATCCTCTAACCTCAGGCTCCCAGAGTACGGGGATTATAAGAATGTGCCGCAACACCCAGCTATTCTTTTTACTGTAATTGAAAAGACATGAACTTTAGAGTAGAATTTTATAAGGATTTATGTTTGTTTGTGTTTAATCATTTGTTTTTTTTTTCTAAGGTTCATGGGCTTAATGGCTTTGTCTTTCATAAGGCATTGCCAGGAAATTCTGTAGAAACTTTGATCTGTGGGACTTGTGGGAAGGCCTTAGCCCATGGAAGGTCTTCTCAGAAAGTAGTTCTCATATGATCCCTTGAGTTGAGGAGAGAGTGTTATTGCAAGAGGAGCAAGCTTCACTCCATCCAACGCTTTATGATTCCAAGACAGTAATGTGATCTTTATTTTTTCCCATTCTCCTTCTATATATCATGGACACTTACGTTATACCATTTGAGCTTTCATCCTCCATACCTGGGGGCTTGGGGTGCAGCTCAGCAGCACATCACCTGCCTGGCTGTGCTGATTGTGACTATGATTACCAGCATCAAAAACAAATTTAAAAAACCCTGTGAGCTAAACAAAACTTTTTATTTCATAAATGCCCCATGTTTATTATTTCTCTATAGACTCTATCTTAATATACACCAATGACCCTCAACAGGTTAATTCAGCAAATGTGTATAATATACTTTGTGTCCACCAATTTTTATGTGGGAAAATTCTAAACAAATAACTCAAAGTATGACTATGCTTCAAGTAAGAGTATTAAAAAGTTAATAAAGTTAATATGAAGACATTAGTGTGTGTGTGTGTGTGTGTGTGTACATATATCATACATCATGACATTTTAAAGTATAAAATGTGTAATGTTCATACCGCTATGTCAGATCTGTCACCTCAAGCATGCAGCACTTGTTTGTGTTGGAAATACTCAAAGCATATTGAATATACTGAAAGAAATGGAAAGCATGGTGTTTTAGTCATAACTCTAATAGTCATGAGAAAAATATACTGCTAATTGAAAGTAGGTTTAAATTCGTTGTGAATACATATTGTAAATTCCAAAGCAATAATTAATTCTTCCAGAAGTGTAATGAATATTCTGACAGATATGAAAAAGGTAATCATAGAAAATGTTCAATTATGCCAATTATGTTCAATTAGGACAAAGAAGAATGGAACATAAATGATAAAGGTAGTGTATAGACTATAATTACAAATAGGGTAGACTCACTAATAATAATTTAAATATGAATGGTCTAGAATAACAATGCTAAGACAAAGGCCCCTGGGCTAGTTTTGTTGTTATTGTTATTAAAGAAAACAAGCTAATTTAAAAGGGTGACTCCGAAAAATATCTTTTGTTTTTCAATTTATGTACTTATTGCAATTTTATTCATTTTAATGAGTAAAAAGTTAAAATAAAAATGAAACATTTTCAAAACAGATTAGCAGGATGTTTGCAATAATTAATACATTGCATATTGTTGTCTTTGTAATAATTATTCAGAGCACAAGATGAAGACGTGATGTTTTGTCTAAATAGTATTAGTATACACATTTATTTTCACTGAACTAAAAGGAAGTAGCTGGGACTGGCCACAGACAGCGCGGCTGACTCCGCCATCCTCCTCCATCCCGCCCGTGCCCGCCCAGCCCGAGAGACCTCCCGAGACAGTGAGACCCACGTCCGGAGACAGCAGCTGACTCCAGCGGTCTCCTGGATCCCACCCCAATCTCTCCCAGTGAGTGGGAATTGGCACGAATTACCAAGCTTCCCAGATCAGTGAGAGTGTGGTGAGTCTGAGGGAGAGCCATTGGTTTCTTCCCACGCGCGCTACCCAATCCCTGCCCCCAACCTCTCCAAGCCAGTGACTGGCCTGAAACCTCAGGACCCACTCACCAACACATCCCCGGATCCCCTGCCCTAAAGCACGCTGAATGAGTGGGAATTTTCCCGATTCTCTGGGCATCAAAGTTCAGTGAGTATAGAACTCCAGGCCCGCCAACCCCGAGAGACATTTCCCAGGGATTCCCTGCCCCCTACCCCCCGTGGCCTGGTGAGAGCTCCAGGCACACTGTGCAAGAGAAACATTTCCAGGTGATTACTGGTCCCACCCTACAGCCCCAGACCCAGTGCAGGTCGGCCTGGAGTGAGAACTCCAAGCCTGCCACGCTGGAGGGACATTTCTCAGCAATCTTCAGTCCCATGCCACAGACCGAAATGAGGACAACCTGGCCTGTGAGTGAGGGCTCCAGGCCCACTGCACCAAACTGACCTTTCCCAGCCTTCTCGGGTTATGACCTATAGACCAGGACCCAGCACAGGCTGGCCAACCCAGTACAGCCTACTCAGTGAATAAGATCATCCACTATCCTTTTGTGAGCCCAGAAGACCCAAAAAAGCCCAGGCCAGCCCACCTGGGGAACGACCTGCCTGACACAGGAGGGCTGACCACGGGAACCAACAGAGGGGAACCAAAGGAGCTGCAGCAAAAAAGGAACTGAACACAACGGCTACACCCAGGATAGGCATACCTGGAAAATCTCAAACTTAATAGACTGGCACCCAAATCTCATAACAAGCTAAGGTTATAGCTGCACCAAAGCTCTACAACAAAGGTCAAAGGTCAGTGCTCTACAAAACGACAAAGAGAAGGGGAAAAATGCAATCCCAGACCTTGAGTCCATCAGGAAGGGCAGAGAACACTAGATGAGCTGCAATGAATGAACTAACAGATGCACCAGCAAAGGAACAACAGCAGAAAGCTATAGAGGAAATAAAATGAGAAGTAATTTCCCAAATTAAAAAAGAAATATTTGAATGCATAATATCGGAAATAAAGAATGAATTCCAGAAAACTTGGGTGGAAAAACTATGTTCACCTAGAACAAGTGCAGAGAGCACTATTCCAGCTGATATGTATGAATTAACAGCATTTGAAGCAAAGAAACAACAGCACAAAGATCATGAGGAACACAAAACACAAATAAGTTCTGAAATCAAAAAAGAACTTTTTGAAGTCATAGGATCTGAAATACAGAAACAAGTCCAGAAATATACAGAGGAAATCCAACTTGGACGAAACACAGCAGAAAAAGAATTAATAACTACCACTAAAGAAGACATGGATAAAAAAATTGAGGAGATCAGAAATATGATGGATTCCTTGAATGAGCAATACAGAAAAGAAATAGAACACATGAAACACAGTCAAAGAGATATAGAAGAACTAAAAATAGCAATCACGAGTCTACAAAACCATCTGAGTGAAAGTGAAGACAGAGTTTCAGATCTTGAAGATGCTGGAGCAGCTAGTGAAAAGGTGAGAAAGGATCTCTTAAAAACAACGAGAATGCAGGAAAAAATAATCCATCACCTTCAAGATGATGCCAGGATGAAAAACTTGAGAATGATTGGTATCAATGAGAATGAAGGAGTCAATACAAATGACATAAAAAGAATTTGGGGAGAAATAATTGCAGAAAACCTCCCAAATATGAGGAAACAATCCAAGATTCAGGTCACTGAAGCATACAGAACACCAAATAGGGCCAGGGAGATGGCTCAATGGAATAAGTGCTTTCTTGTCAAGCACAAGGGCCTGGGTTCAATTCCCGGTTCTGCCAAAAAAAA
>PVKA01041993.1:0-17664 GCA_004027165.1 Ctenomys sociabilis
GCCTAGGGGATGGCAGAAATCAGGTGGTTTACAGCACTGATGCTGGTGCTAAGCGGGTGAGCAGAGAAAAGTGATCCTCAACCCTGAGGCAGTGCCATCTGCCCAGCCTGGAGCCTCATGCTGAGAAAACAGCGGGGCAGAGGCCAGGAGCAGATGGGGAGGCTGGAGCCCCACATGGGGCAGAGGGCTCAACAGCTGGGCCCACCCCGCCAGAAGCCTGGCTGTGCTGCTAGAGTCCTCCCTGTGGGAGCAGCTCAGAGCCCCACAGGAGTGCAGGCCGACCAGGAAGGCTTCCCAGATGGCCCCTACCTTGGGACTCTACAAGGGACCGATGTCATGCAAGTACAAAGCAGGAGGAAGGACCGGGTCTCTCCAACCTTTATTATTTCTTTGATTGTTTTGTTTTGTTTCTTTCAGAGACAGGTTTCTACACAATTTAGTCTGGCCTCAAACTCACTATGTAGTCACTGAATGCCTGATGATCCTCCTGCCTCAGCCTCCTGAGTGCTGGGATTACAGGTGTGCACCACCATACTTATTTTTCTTTTTTATTCTTCTGTGGTCTCAGGTTGAAAGGAAATCAAAAGGGAGAGAAATGGAGCTGTTTTTTATTTATTTATTTTTTTTGGTGGAACTGGGGAGAAATGGATCTTTTAAAGCAGCTTTTAACCTGCTTTAAAAGCTTTGCTCAGCTCATTTGCTCAGATGCATGTTGTAGGAAACAAATCAAAGCTTGAACACATGAATTCACCCTAACAGAGTGATCTCATAGTCCCAATAGTGCAAAAAGGGCTTTTGAGGTGAAACTTGATCCTGTTCTGCCTCTTGGTAACGCTACAAGAGCTCTGAGCAACACATCAGAAGCCAAACTCCACCACTGTCACCCCGCCAGTGTTCTCTGCAAGCCAGAAGCTGACTTCGTGTCCCTGTTGGGTTCTGAGACCATCTGGGCCTCTGAAGCCCTTCATTCTCACTCTGCCCTTAATTGTGATGTGTCCTGTGAACTATTCTAGTAGTTTCTAGATTTCCTCAGGGTTTTTTTGCTCCAACAATTTCCTTTCATAGTTTCCAGAAACTCAGTCTGTGCATGACAATTCTTGTATGACTACCCTTTTGCAAAGGCTTTCCTTTCCTACTTTCTCTTTTTATTAGTCTATGTTTTCTTTTCTTAGGAACTGGTATTCCTTATCAAAGTCATAATTGGTGTCAATAAGATGCCACAAATACAAAAAAGAAAACTGCACATATTCCAATCTCCAAGCAAGCCAGTAAAATGGAACCCCAGTCACTAAAATTATAATTCAAATTACCCCAAAAAGCAGCTGAATTTTTTAAACATCTTTACACATCAGGGCAACAAATTAAAATGGTTAACAAAAAATACAAAGTCAAAGGTCTGGTATTGATGTTTAAAAAAGGCAGCTGTTTAAGCACTTCCAATAACCTCAGCATCAGTCTCTCGGCAACTCAGCTTCATGCCATTCATCATTGGGCAGGCTCTCTCAGCTGCCTCTGGTGACACAAACTTAACTACACCATGCCCCTTGGACTTCCCGTTCTCCATGGGAACGGGATTTCAGTGCACATCACATGGCCACAGTCTTGGACTTTGTCCATTAACATCTTCCATGTAAAATCAAATGGGAGCTTTCTCACAACTATCTGGCAAGCCTTCCTGGCTAACCCAGGAGCATGGCCTGCAGCTCCACCAAAGGAACCTGTGAAGGTTCCTCCAATGTTTTCATGTTCCATCTCAATGATGTGGTCAAAGCTGACACCTCCACTGCCACTCATGGCCAGGCCCATGCTCTCGATGCCAGCACCTAGAGCTTGGCCCGTGGTTGGACCTATATACTCCAGGTTGTTGGTTCCCATCTGCTCCAGGCCAGTGGTCATGGCCATCATGCAGCCCATGCACTCCAGGCTGACCCTCATTGCTACAAGCACCATGCGCTCCATGCTCAGGCCCTTGTGCTCCATACCAGAGCCCATATGTTCAATGGTTTGGCCCACACTGTTGCACAGAGAAGTTGCCATGCACTCGAGGCTGAAACTGGTGCCAGAACCCATGTGGTGGACTCCAGAGCAGATCTGCTCCATGGTCTGGCCCATTCACTCAGTGCTATAAGCCATGTGCTCTAGGCCCAATGGGCCTATGTGCTTGATGCCAGAGCCTACATGATCCCTGTAGTTGCCTGGACCTGCACCCAAACTCCAATGTGGTCAGTGCTGAGACCCGTCCTCTCAATCCCAGGGGTGCTGCCTCTACCTCCACCTCCTCCTGGCTTTACAATGATCTCTCCTCTTTTCAGTGCATTACTTAGGATTTATCCTATTTTATTTATTCCAAGTGCTTTGCCTTCCATTCCCATTCCTACAGGCCCTAGGTTTCCCATTCCAATGCCTTTGGTCAGGTGATTGGCATCAATAGACTACCCCCCGGTCCTAACCCCATGCCAGTAGCACCACATCCATGGGGAAGTTATTGTGGATATTCAGGAGGGGAAAATATATCCCAGTGATAAGGCTGTCATCCATTATGGCATGCATTGATCTATCAAATAGCACTGCAACTGGCCATTAAACGTAGAGCTTTCACAGCTTGCATGAACTGTTCAAAAGTCACACTGCCTACTCCATGGCTCAGCCCACCTTTGCAGGACACAATAATCACATTCATCATGGGGAGCTGGTCCTTGTACATAACACATCTGAAGTTTTTTCATCCCCCTTCCCTTCTCATCTGCTTCTATGTCTAGAAGCACCTTCACATTTGCAAAAGATCTATCTTTCTGCTTCCTATTATCTTTAATTTTGCTCTTTATTTATACTTTGGCTTTCTCCTATAAAAAATGTATTTAAACTTTTGTGTCTGCTTTATTCCAAGGCATTTTAAACTTGCGTCCTCCTGATTGACATGGAACAGAGGAAATTCATCAGAGTGACTCCATCCTACTCACAGGCAGATTTCAACCAAACTCTAATTTTTGTTAAGGAAATGAACTCAGCAAAGTGAGTCATGAGGCCCCGTGGCAGACAAAGGTCCCAACTACAGACTCAGGCAACATGCATAGCTGCCTCCAGGCTAGTTATTCTTAGTGGGGTACTGGGATGCTATGAGCTCTTTCCTGAGATCTCTTCCAAACCTTTGTCCTAAAAACAACTGAGCAGGAGATGAAGTAGTGGGGTTTTACATTTATTAAAGTAAGAAGTATTCTTAAAATAAGTGCTTGGCAGAGTGACAGTACCTCAGTGAAGTAGGAAAGGAAACAAAAAAGAAGGCCACTCTGCAGAGGTCAGAGTGGGCTCATGAAAAGGCAGAAGCACCCTGAAGTTTAATAGCCACTTTGTTTCTACCCAATTCTGACATCCGATCTAGGCTGTCCTATTATAAACCTGCTTGATTCAGTGCCAGCAGAATTCAAAATAGCATTCTCAGATTGGTTCCAGATTTAGGGCTTCTACACATGTCCTAGATGACTGTTTGACAGGTCACAGCCACCTGCACAGCTGTTTTCATATGCCCTAGTCTCCTGCCTCAGTACCACACATCATCTCTTGCATAAAAGGCTCCCTGGTCATAGACAATATTAGCATTAGGGGCAGCAGGGTAAAAGATTTATGGGAACCCTTTATACAATCTTTGCCAAGTACAAAGACCTGATAAAATACATTTGAAAGAATGTTCATCATCCCTGTCCATAGAGAAATGCAAATTTCATCAATACTGAAATTGCATCTTGCCCTAGAAAGAACAGTCACCATCAAGAAATCAAGTAATAAGAACACATGGCAGGGGCTGACCAAATAGCTCAGTGGATTAAAGCACTTGCAAGCAGGCGTAGGGGCCAGGGGTTCGATCCCCAGGCCTGCCATGCCGGCCCTGCCCCTGGCAGATGCTGAGAGGGCAATTAAGACCGGGAGTGGTGGCACGTGCCTGTAATCCTAGCTCTTGTGAGGCTGTAAACAGGTAGATCCCTATGAGTCTGATCTAGTAGTGAGACTCTGAACATCCTGTAGACCCCTAAAAATACAAAAAAAAAAAAAAAAAAAAAAAGATGGCAACGCTCTGTGGAAAAAAAAACCCAACATGGTTGGTGACAATGTAGACTGACGTGACCATTATGGAAGTCAGTGTAGAGATTCCTCAGAAAAGGAAAACAATTAATTCCACTGGATCCAGCTATTCCCCTTCTATCTTCCTAAAAAAATTAACAACAGCATATGACAGGGAGACATGCATGTTTATAACAGCTCAACTCATACTAGCTAACTCTTAGAAGTAGCCTATATGCCTATCAACAGATGGGTAGATAAAAAGATGGATTACATATACACAACAGAGTACTTGCTCTTCCATAAAGAAGAATACATTTGAGTCATTTCTAGGAAATTTGAAGTACCTTCAGATGATAGTGTCAAGTGAAATATATCCAACATAGAAGCTTACACATAGCACAGTTCCTCTCATACAAGAAGCCCAAAACAGAAATAAACATCTTTTTGTTTAATTAATTTTTTTTGTTTTGTTTTGGTTTTCTGAGATAGAGTCTCCTGTGTAGTTCAGGCTAGCCTTGGACTCACTATGTAGTCCTAGTTGGCCTCAAACTGGTGGCGATTCTCCTGCCTCATCCTGTTGAGTGCTGAGATGTGCACTGCTATGCCCAGCTCTGGCTTTTTTTTTTTTTTTTTTTTAATCCCACTCCACTTGGGTGTGCTTCTTGGACATTAGTGAACTCAGATGGGCACTTTAACCAGACCTCAGTACTCATAAAGCTCATGACAATGAAAGATCCTCCCACGTCCTTTTAGAATTCACTGTGTGAAAAAAAAAACCTATTGCAAAATATCTGAGGAGAGATATGCATCCCATTTCACAAATAAATGCAGAAAACATTACTATATCAATAATTGCTTATTATTTAACACATAATTTTTCCACGTAAACACTCAGTGTTTTAGTAAGCACTAAATTGTTCTATAAGTCAACTACTGAATAGATCAGAAGATTGTGGAACAAGGCACAGTAGCAGACACCTGTATATTCACCACTGCAGTATTGTTGCTACTCTGAGGCCAGTTTGGGCTGCACAGCAAGACTCTGTTTCAAAACCCAAATAAGAATAACCACAAAAGAATCTGAGGCAGGTCCCCTTGTGGATACATGTGCAGATTGCAACTAGAGAGATTCTGGTTCTGTCCCTATGCAGTCGTGTTGGAAGCGTGCAACAGCACCATGGCCTCAGGGACCATCACACCCCAAATCCATGTGCTGCATGAAGCTGAGATCAGAGCACATGCTTTGGGCTGCAGCGAACAGTGAAGACTGTGATTGCACATGCACATTTGTTCCTGTAGTGCTGGTCTCAGCTATCCACAGTACGGAGGCTCCACATCCAAGCTGTGTAAGGGGCATGCACTAAGTCCTGCCTTGGCCTTGGGTGGAGGGCTGAAGAGCCAAGTTCAAGGAGTAAGTGCTGGGAACTGTACCCCACCAGGGGACAGCTGATGCTTCAGTCTCTCCTGTCTCCTTCCCAGCTCTCTTCCTTTCAAGGGTTCAACATAGCTCTGGGGACCAAAGAGACCTTAGTGACAAGGTGCCACCACTTATCTCTGACACCACCTGTCAGGACAGGAGTGAGCTAGGCTCATGCATATGTGTTCTAGTGCAGTGCTCATGACATGGATAGGTCATGTCACTTGGCCAGTGTCACACAGATAGGGGACCAAAGTAGATGCTCCTGAGAAGAATGAAAGCAGTGAAGATGTGTGATGTAGGAAGAGCAACTCCCCATGATGAATGGAATCATTATACACTGCAAACATATGATGATAAAAAAAAACCTTAAAGTTAGAAGAATGAGAGCAAGGTGGGAGGTACAGACCATTGATCTCAGTGCTCAGGAGTCTGAGGCAGGAGGATCCCAATTTGAGGCCCACCTGAGTCACAAAGTGAGACTACATATGCACAGACCCCTCTTAACCTCTCCCACAACCAAAAACGAGGTCACATTAGCCACATTTCAAACACATGCATGCATGGCTAGTGCCTCTGCCCTGTTACACTGCATGGCACAAATTCAGAGTCCTCCTATCATCGTAGCAACTCCATATCCCTGTCCTGTGAGATTTAAATAACCACAAAAGCCTAGCTTGGTGTTTCCTAGGAATATTTCCAACAGACATGAAGAACTGGGGGAAAACCACCAAGTTAGTTCCCTCAAATGATTGTCTATATATTGGTCATTTTGGAGAAATAACTATATCCTATACCTATGTTGATGCCTCATTACATTAATAACAGAGAGAGAGAGAGAAAAGATAGTCCCCTGTCAGGCATGGTGGCACACACCTGTTATGGAGACTGAGGCAGAAAGGCAGCTACAAGTACCACTAAGTAGAGTGATGCACATGGGAAGCTCCGCCACACTGAGCAGGAGCCTCTTGGGACTGACCAGAGAAAGTGTGGAATCTGAACTAAGAACAGGAGAAAACACTGGATCTCGGGGCCAGGGAGATACCTCAATAAAATAAGTGCTTCCCTGGCAAGCACAAAGGCCTGAGTTCAATCCCTGGTTCTGAAAAAAAAAAAAAAAAACCTGAATCTTCATTAGTGGGAAAACTGCTCAAGAGGCCACAACAAAGGAAAGGAGACCAAGAAACAGAGAGAGGACCTGGACGGGGGCAGGGACATACCTGTATTCCCAGCTCTCTGGGAGGCTGAGTCAGGATTACAAATTTGAGCACAGCCTGAGTCACTTCCTGCAACTGGCCTGTGTAATTCAATTGCACAGAGCACTGGCCTATTAAGTGGGAGAAAGCAGCAACCTCATCAAAGCATGTCAGTGTTTCTCCTTAGAAGTCTTTCCCTTGTTCTGTTTTATAACCCAATCCTGATTCAATCACCATGCAGTTACATCAGTCATGGCCTGTGTAGGGAATGCCATATGTGGAGAGGTATCTTATTCTATTGAGGTATCTCCCTGGCCCCGAGACCCAGTGTTTTCTCCTGTCTTTCTTAGTTCAGATTCCACACTTTCTCTGGTCAGTCCCAAGAGGCTCCTGCTCAGTGCGGTGGAGCTTTCCATGTGCATGACTCTATTTAGTGATACTTGTAGCTGTCTTTCTGCCTCAGTCACCATAACAGGTGTGTGCTACCATGCCTGACCGAGGACTATCCTTTCTCTCTCCATGCCAATAAAAGACCCACCCAAAGGGAAAGGAAAAAGCTGAGCCAAGCTCATTGTGTGGTGTGGTTTCTTCTACCCAATCTTTCAGCGCTTTTGGTGCATGATATTATTCATGTGTTTGTGATTGAGTGACTTACTTCTATTTCTTGTGACTTCTGTTTGTTTGTTTGTTTGTTTTTGAGACAGGATCTCTCTGTGTAGTTCAGGCCAGTCTCAAACTCAAAGTGATCTTCCCACCTTAGCCTTTCAAGTGCTAGAATGACAGGGGTGCATCACCATGCCTGGCAGTTCTGAGACTGGGTGGCTTCAGTATGTTGGCTTCAGTCTTGGTGTCTCTTATGGCTTAACTACCATGTACTGGAGATACTTGTGGGACCCTAGGGAGAGGCCCATTTGGGGAATGTTTTAGTTGTTTTTCTTGTTGCTGAGACAAAGTACTTGACAAATTAAGGGAGAGAGGGTCTATTTAGCTCATAGTTTGTGGAGCTTTTGGTTCATACTTGGCTGATTCCAAGGAAGAGTGGCACATGGCAGAAGGACAATAGTTCAGGTTGTTGGAGATGACAAAAGCAACAATAGAAAGAGAAAGAGAGCAGTGTTATTCCCCTTGCAAAACCCAAACTACAACACTGCTCTCTTTTTCTCTCTATTGTTGCTTTTGTCGTCTCCAACATGACACATGTTTTATAAGATTATAATACTCACCCCAGGAATGATATATAGAGAGAGTGTTGGACATCTGTCCACACACTAAAGACCAAATAAGCTAGCTAACGGTCAGGATCCTACAATAATGTGGTACATAAGTCCAGCTGAAGACCTAGAGCTCGTAACAGTGCCCCCCCAATACAACTGGTGGCCTAGAATTCATGACAATGTCTCATTCAGGCCTGTTTCATGGATCTGTTCTGGGAAGGCCCAAAAGTCAATGGTAGAAGCTAGAAAGTCTATGCCAGCAGGATAAAGGATCTGTGCTAGCAGGCTGAGGGATCTGAACTGGAGAGAAGAAGTGACACTTAAGGTAAGGCCAGAGCTTCCCCAAAGTTACCACAGCTGTCCTTAGCAACAGTGAGGTCCCAAGCTCCTCTGAGGATGAGGAAAGCCAGGTTCCCATCCACAAAGCCAATGTGACAAGCTTTTCCATGAGGCTGAGCAGTGCTCCATCTCCCCCTCTGGAGCCAGGAAGCAATGCTCAATGTGAGGCCACATCGCCCCCAAAGTGAATACTAGCCATTCCTAGTAACATCAAGGTCCTGAACTCCTTTGAGTTCATCAGGAAAGCCAGCATGATAAGCTCTTCCAAGAGAAACAACAGCTCCCAACAGCCTCTAGACAGAGACCCAACAGCTCCTAACAGCCTCTCTTCTTCCTCTCCATGTCTGCCTCTTATGCTGCTGCCAACCTTTCTTAGGTGGGCCTCCCACACCCAGCACCACACTGGTTCGGTTCACCTGGGTGTCACAAGTTGACCAACAAGTTGGCAATCTACCACAATCAAGGACAAACAAACCTGTTTCTGTGCCTTTTATTTTGTGTAGTCTGCCTGGATTAGGGCAGTGCCAATCCAATCAGTGGAAATCACCCACTCTTAATCTCAGCACCCTTATTCCCAGCATTGCACTATGACTCAGTCATACACTGTAAATTCAGCTGCCTCTGAAAAAACTCCATGACTAGACAAGGATTTTTGGGGGGGGACTTCTAGACACAAACTGTAACAGTGAAAAACTGCTACCCCCTGCCTACAAGCATTGAGGTCACCATCGTGGTCAGCAGTGTGGCAGCCCACCTAGCCTTCAAGCTTCAGATCCAGTGCACCTTGATACAACTTCATGTGGGAGGCTGAGCCAGCACAAGCTGTGTTAAGCTGTCCTGAATCCAGCCCCTCACACACATCAAGACATCAAATAGTTTTGCTTTGGGAGTAATTTGTTTCAGGGTCAGAGTAAGTAATACAGGCCCAGGTTCTTCCTGAGCCATTCTTGAGTGCAGCTGTCATGCCCTGAGGCCTGTGAATTCTCCTCCTTTCCACAATAAGGTTTCTGACAAGCAAAAGACTCTGAAGCTGCACTGACACTGGCTTGTAATCTCAGCACTCTGGGGCAATGAGGCAGGATAATTCTCACCAGTTTGAGGCCAAGCAGGGTTATATAGTGAGTTCAAGGTCAGCCTGAACTGCAGTGAGACCCTGTCTCAAAAATAAATAAATAAAACACAAAGTCTCTGTCTCCATAATAGCAACAACTGTCAAGCTTGACTCTGGCAGCCCCCAACCTGTTTTTCAGCAACCACATTGTTCTTAGCTGAAAACCACAGGCCAGCCTGTGCCCTGTCCTCAGCAAACAGGACACAATGTTGTAAAGAAAGATAAGTCAGAGCATGGAATATTCCCAGCACCAAGACACCTGATAGCAACCATATATTTGCACCAGATGCTCTGAGAACTTTGACCAGTTTTCTCAGACCTCTTCACATGAAGTCCCTTGACTAACTTCCTGACATGATACAGGATACCTTGCCTGATCTCACTCAATCCCCTTTTGCATGCCCTCTAAAGAATCCCTGCTTTTTTTTTTTTTTTGCTCTCCACAGATGAGTTTTGCATCCTCTGTCTGCCTGCACCCAGGTGTAGTAAGTCTCATGTTTGTTGCCTTCCCAGAAGCCTGCCTAGTGATCTCTTAATCATGTTGTTCATTACAACCACGATCTAATGAAATCCAAGCTACATTACAGCCATGTGCACAAAATCATCATCTCTAGAAATAAACTGGCCACTTCACCTGATGATAATCTGTTAGTGAAGCTACTCAGCTTTTGAGGGGAGTGCCAGGCATCATGGCTGAACAAACTGAGCCCCAGCGTCTTTCCTCAGGGAATCTGGTCTGTCCATCCAGCATGTTCCATCAGCAATCCAAAGCTCATACACAAAGGTAGTTGGAGTTTTCAAGGAAGCAAGTGGCACTGTGATGATTGCAGCTTTCTATTTAATCTCACCTTTTTTATTTTTTTATTGAAGAACAAATAGCAATGAGACCATTTCAAGACAAATTAACAGGATAGATTCAATAATTTAATACATTGCAAACTGTTTTCATAATGTTTTGGTATTGTAGAAGGTGCATACACGATATAGTTACATACATTATTATAGCAGATGTCTCTAATCAGTGAATTGAGTATAGCTGTATACTTATTTTTTATAGCTGAATTATATCACAGATTCAATAATTGATACTTTCTACTTAATCTCACCTTTACACCTGTACAAAGCTCTTACTTTACCTTTGGAAAACTTTTTGAAGTGCCAACTGGGAGAAAAGCTACTGTAGGATGCAACTTCCTGCATTCATTTTGGCAACCAGCAAAAAGTGTTCATCTCCAAAATTCCCTATGCTACAGGGAAGAAGGGACTGTTGATTGGAACTTTATGAATGTGTTAACTATCCAGGATTCTTTTTATTACCCAAATGAATGCCCTGTGCTAAAACAAGTGATAAAGGATTTGGTGAGGCAGCACAGACTCAGGCTGCTGTCCCCGAGAGTCCCAGGCCTGCAATGGGACAACACCGAAAGCATCTAGGGGGAACTTCCTGTTCCTATCTATTGAGGAGGGTCTGGTCAGTGTGTACAGGGCACTTGCAGGAAGTGACTCAAGGGCAAGCTTTGGTGGCCAGGTCAGCTCTGGCTTCACTGGAAGGTCATGAGTCTTGTGCGAGTGCTTGGGGGTAAGAGCACACAGGCCTTCCTGGCAAGTGAAATGTTCAGCCAGAGAGGACAACTGGCTTTTTAAATATCAAAACTAAGTTTTTGAAAATAAAACAATTTTTCAAGCCAGGCATGATGGCGTAAACCTGTAATCCCAGCACTTTGGAGGCTGAAGCAGGAAGATAGCCATAAATTAGAGACCAGCCTGGGCTATATAGTGACTTCAAGGCCAACCTGTCTCAAAAATCCAAGCTACTAATTTAAAGATACAGTATGCAATATAACAACCATTGCTGAATTCATATCATTTTGCTTAACAAAATTCTGTATCATCTGTAACATATTTTTTTACTATTTTTTATTCTCTTTTTCTGTCTTCCTGTTGAATCACAGGAGGACAGTAAAAAATAATTTTCTAAAGATTAATGATTTCTATGCACTCTACAAAGTACTTAAAAGCTGAGTGTGGTGGTGCACACCTGTTATCCTAGCACTCTGGAAGGCTGAGGCATCACCCCACTAGGCTGGCCAGTCGATGTTTACCGAGTAAGAAACATTCTTTCTGCCTGGCAATCCAATATCTGTATGTTCTAAGTGGCACTTCCCGATGTAATTCTTTAATAGTCTATAAGATATACTTCTTACAGCCTTTTAGGTAATGTGAAGAATAAAGTCTGAAATATACTTCTAGCTGAGTATTGGGGTGCATGCTTGAGATCCTAGCACTCAGGAGGCTGAGACAGGATGATTGCCATGCAGCCTGGGCTACATGGTGAGTTTGAGATCAACATGAATTGCATAGAGAGATGCTGCCTCAAAAACCAAATGAAACAAAAAAGTAAGATATGCTATCGGCATGATAGATTACACTACTGCATTAGTACTCCTGATTTCAGACAGTGAAATAAAGGGTTATGTTAATGGAAAAACCCAGGCTACTCTCTACATAATCCTATGAGAGGCAAGATCTGCACTAATGGTGGTTAGACAGGATATTATGTCAGCTTCTAGTACTATGGTCATCCACTAGGAAAATAATTATTGAATTTTTGATATAATTCAGGTATAAAAAATAAGATAAGTAAGCAACTATACTCTTAATTCACTGATAAGAGATATCTGCTAAAATAATATCTGTAAATATAATATCATGTATGCATCTTGTATGATACCAAAACATTATGAAAACAGTTTGCAATGTATTAATTTATCGAATCTGTCTTGTTAAGGTGTCTTGAAACTGTCTGATTGATATTTGTACTTCAATAAAATAAAAAATAAATTAAAAAAAACCAGGCTACTCATTTATTTATAAGGCTTTATCCTCCACTGATACATTTGACACATAGTTGGGACAATTAGTCTTGGCTATCATGAAAAATATTTCCCTTCTAGAAATAGGTAGATAGATCAGACCATGTTTTCCCCCAAAATTATTTCCTTATAGGTAGCTTTATAACAATACGAACACAGCTGCAATTTTAGAAGATCTTGGGATGACTGCTAAAATTTTAAGCTGCGGAGGTGAAAATAATTATTTCATATTACAATGCCTCGGTGTCAAAGGTTAGGGTACTGATGAGGAAAGGAACATTCTAACTGGATACAGTTAGGCAGTTTATAGACTGAAGGCACTGAACAGTCACAGAGCAGATCGACTTCATGAATGTCTAAAGCTAAATGTATTGATCACAATGGGCAATGTACTAGCACGTGCATCCATTAACCCCAAGTATTGAATGCAACCAGGGAAATAGGGGGCTGAAGCTCTCAATAAAGCAGCTTTTGTCTTCCTCAGATGAGATTTGAATATGGCTCCCTTCCTGAAGTGATTTCAGTCAGAGATGCCGGAGGATCCTGGCCTAGGGTGGCTGTCACAGCATGAGCAGTGACAATTCCCTTATGGAGATCGTGAAAGACCCAAAGGCTTGCTGAATACCAGCATGCAAAAATAAATGAATTGCTTGGTCACAGCAAGAGTGTGTAAAGTCTTTCTAGCCATGAACATAAAAATAGTGTATGGATAATGGCCTCAAAACAAGATTAATATTGTACATGAGGTGTAAATGGTTTTATGCACTAGCCATAGCTAGATGAATGACAGGACAGAAAAGCTGCCTATGAGAAACTAGTTTTGGCTTTTTTTTTTCCAGATACTGGGGATCAAACACAGGACCATGCGCTTGCAGGGTAGGCACTTGTACTGCTGAGGTATCTTCCTGGTCCTGTTTTGTTTTTGAGGTAGGGTCTCATTTTGTTGTTTAAGGTTGCGTTGAACTCAGTATGTGGCCCAAGCTGGCCTCAAACTCATGGCAATCCTCCTGCAGGCCTTCAGATCATGCCTGAGATTACAGGTAAGGTAAGTGCCATTGTGTCTGGTTTATGGGAAGCAATCTTTGGCCAAGAAATCCTGATGAGGATAGCCCTGAACTGGCAAAATGCCTGGCTCTGGGCCCCCACAGGCCTGTTACCTTACACAGACTGGTAAGGGGTTGTGATGCCCTCTGGAAACTAAGTCACCATGCAGCCAGTTGTAGGTCAAAGCTGCCACCTCCCTGGCCTTCCAAAGACCTCAATCTCTGGGATCCAATGTTTATTGGGCTTCATCATGGGGACAACCTGACATTTAGGGCTAAGATCATTGTTTTCTTACTGTTCGAGATGCAAAGATAATAGGTTTCTACAAGGAGGCATGAGAAGTCCACTAACCAGGTACCTCACAAAGAACAGCAGGGCCCTAGAAACAGTAAATAGCTTCACTTTCCTCTATTCCTTTTCTCAACTCAGACTGCAAGGAAGGAGGTTGCCTGAAAAAGAGTCCCAGTCCCTTGTCACTTCTGAGCATTCCCACCACAGCCAGTCTGAACTGCACCCAACAAAGTCTCTGTTGGCTTTGGGAGCACACTATGTGAAAAGAAAGAAGGGGAAATCTTTTCTTAGTAATGGTTACAGTGGCTGTATATCTCAAGGAGGGACAGGACCCAGGAGAATGAGGGAGGGGAGGGAAGGGAGCTGAAAAGAGTGAAGGTGTGTCACGTCCATGACTAACTTCCCACGAGGACTGTGATCATTACATACTGCAAACGTGGGCTAATAAAAATCAAAATTTTAGAAAATACTGAAATGACAACATTATAACAACCCTTTTTATGTGGGTCCTTAAAAAACTATAACGGAGCAAATTACTTATACTTGTGTCCCATGTCCATCTCTAGTGGCCAGCACTGGGGTAGAGGTTAGGTTTGAGCAGCTGTTCAAAAGGAAGTCAGAGCTGGCTTCTAGTGAGTGCTTGTAATTCCAGCATGCAAGAGGTTGAGGCAGAAGGATTGCTGCAAATTCAAGATCTGCCTGGGCCACATGGTGAAACAGAAACAAAAAGAATAAGTCAGTGAGTCAAAACAGAACTTGCACCTAGCAGGGATTCTTTTTTAAAATTTTTAATAGGTGTGCATTTTATTTTCTTTTTCTTTCTGGTATGGGGATTGAACTCAAGACCTTACACATGCCAAGCAAGTACTGGTGCCACTGAACCATCTTCCCAGCCCTCTCTAGCAGGGATTCTGCCATATGCATGAGGTTCATGCCTTCTGGCTCGGGCCAGATGCACAGCAAGCAACCTTTGGATTAAGGGAAAGACAGGGTAAGAGCAATGGCTCTAAATTTGGGTTTTTATCTAAGACCCAAGGTGTTGTCACTAAGCCACATCACCAGTAGCCAACTCCTCCATCCTTAAATTGTCCAGGCTGGATTGAACTTTGATCTTCTTGCCTCAGGCTTCCAGAGGCATGGGCACACTCAGCTTTATCTTTAAAAATATAGTAACATAAGTGTGTTCTGAATTATCTGGGTGACTATGCTACAAGCATGTGCTACTACTCAATTTCAATGAAGACATTTGCATATCTCCTAAGGATTGCATTGGTGCCAAGTCATCTGCTTATATGACACATCTAACTGCTAGTGCACAGTGTCTCAGGCCAGCGTTGTTAAAAACAGCAAACGAGATCTTGAGATCCTCAAATTCTCAGAACCCACCTTTGCTCATTCACCTTCTTAGCCCTTGGGTTTCTCACCCCAGGCAGCTATTTGAGTCTAGAAGATCTTGACAGAAAACTTTTAATGCCTAATTAATGTCTATCAATCTCATTTCTCACATAAAGATGCTCATTATCTCAAGTGGCAGATATACATCTTGAGTTAGGTTTTCTTTCACTGTGCTACTATTATTACACCATTACGTTTTTTTGTAGTGGGGATTGAACCCATGGGCTTCACAATGAGATACATTCTCAGCCCTTCTAAGAATTATTTTTTGAGACAAAAGCTCACTAAGTTGCTAAGTAGCCCAGGCTGGGCTCAAATTTCCATTCCTCCTACATCGTCTTAGCAGTCTTCCAGGATTCCAGGTGTGTGCACCTGTGCCCAGCGACACCAGGAATTTTGTAAGGTCACCATAGGTGGCTATAGGGAATTGGTAATAAGGACTGGGGATGCCACGTGTGAGGAAGAAGGAGCCATGGCATGGTGACAGCATGTGCTGTTCTCATCATAGGAAGGAGTCTCAGGCCAGTGGCAGTGGTGCCCTGAGCGAGAAAGTGGCATAGAAAGGGTGGTGATCAGTCCATTTCATAAATAAAGAAAAGGAGGCCAGTGCCTGCAGATTAGTGCTGAACAAGCGGCTTTGTGGGAGAAAAGGAGCTGATCTGAGATGTGTGATGGTTTCCGTGATATAAATATTACTGCCGTGGCTACTGTCAATTGTGACCATGATTATTGAAAAGAATTCGGAAAAGGTGTACAGAAGCAAATCAGACCAGTGCAAAGCAGGCCATCAAACCAGGCTCAAGTCATAGTAAATTATAGTAGAATTATTAGGAAGCAATGAGTTTTGAGTATTTTTTAAAACCTCTGCTTTAAAATACAACTCATTCCACAGTAAAGTTTTAGATTTTAATTTTTATTTTTGACACTGTAGCTTACTCCAGCCAAAGGAACAGGAATGCTTCATATAATAAACATGAGAGCTATGTGTAAAATACCTATTTGGAGATCCCTTATGTAATCCTAGCACAGTAGTAATATTAAAAAAAAAAATAAATTCACCAGTGAACAACATAAAAAAAGAAAGGGTGGTGATGACAAAGAGAAAAGGTTGGAAGTCTTACAGACAGTCATGCAACAGGGCAGAAAGGAATGGGCTGCTTCAGGTCTTAAGTTTTTCATCTAAGTAACAGGAATAAAAATGCTAATATGTCTTAGCCGGGTGGAGTGGTGCACACCTTGTCATCCCAGCACTCAGGAAGCAGAGGCAGGAAGAGTTCAAATGAGTTCAAGGTCAGCCTGAATTATGTAGGAAGATAGTGAGACCCTGCCAGAGAGAAAAAGAGAGACAGAGCGAGAGAGAGGGAGACACACACACACACAGAGAGAGAGAGAGAGAGAGAGAGAGAGAGAGAGAGAGAGAGAGAGAGAGAGAGAAAGGGGAGATCCTCTCTACATACCCACTAGACTAGCTAGAATCCAAGCCTCAGGCATGATTCACTGGTAGTCAGGATGTAGAGGCATTGGAACTCTCATATTGGTGGAAGGAGTTTAAAATAATATAATCACTTTATGGAACTCTTCACCACCTTCTCCAAAGGGTAATCAAACATTGCCCCATGACTCAGGAATATGTATTCACCCAAGATAAATGAGAACATTGTGAGGTAGGATAAAAGATAGGAAAAAAAAAGGACATGGAACTCTTCATTAAAGACTGTAAGACTGCAAGCTTCAGCGACCCAGATCAGCTTCTCTTGGTTACACTTAGGCTCCTTTCCTTTCAGATCCATCACACTCAAAATTCCTCAGTGTCACTGGATTGGGGGTGTGATCTTCAATGCTGAAATAAAGAATTTAACCCACCCTTTTCAGATGAGTTTACAGGTTCACCAATTACGATTGCAGAGAAAGAAATTTCAGGAGACATCAATAGAAGAGACATGAAGTTTGTCAGAGGGGGCCACAGGATGCACTCAAGAGCAGGTGCTGAGTATGCAGAGATCACATTAAAAGGGCTGTCTTCATGATGAGGGGGTTGTCTAGGATGTGCAGTCTCACTATTTTCAAGGTATAGTGCAGGCTATCTCCCTGTGCTACTGTACTGTCAATGTAGCCTCTTCTGGGGAGGAGGAAGGGCAGTTTGCAGGTGCAATGGTGAAAAAGATAAACCCAATGCCTACATTTAGGAATCTCATGTAATTGTCTATAAGAATGGGGGGGACATTCCACAAGCTATGGCTGACTCCAGAACAAAGGAAAAAGCTTGTCTTCAATTTGCAGGGGGGGTTCTTTTTTTTTCTCCCCCCCCCATCTTTTTGAGACAGGGTCTTCCCATGTAGTTCAGGCTGGCCTTGAATTCATTTTGTAGCTTACTCTGGTCTCAAACTCACAGTGATCCTCCTGCATCTTTTTCAGAACTGGAGACTGAACTCAGGCTTTTGCACTTGTCAGGCAAACACTTATTCTATCAAGCCATCTCCCCAGCCCTTTCTTTTTTTTTTTCTTTTTTCTTTTTTCTTTATTTTTTTTTAATTTTTTTTTCATTTATTTTTATTTTATTGAAATACAAATGTCAATCAGACAATTTCAAGGCACCTTAACCATACAGATTCGATGAATTAATACATTGCAAACTGTTTTCATAATGTTTTGGCATTGTACAAGGTGCATACATGATATTATATTTACAGATATTATTTTAGCAGATATCTCTTATCAGTGGATT